>JBCJKH010019664.1:27383-41137 GCA_039877255.1 Loriculus beryllinus
ACATAGCTACAGATATTGAACAAAACTTGCAATTAAAGGAACAGTAGACCTACTATAAGATCAGAAAACATTATTCTTAACATCAGAGTGAGAGAAAACAGAAAGATCTTTGAAGTAAAGGCTCATGGCCTTAGTGACTCATGGGTCAGTCTCAGATGGGCCAGTAGCAATGTAGTTGCAAAAATCCTTGATGAGCCAGCTCACAGAAAGGACCTATCAAAAAGCACTTTTTTTATATGAAGTATTTGTCATTATGTATTGATAGAATACATGAGGTGGGTGTCAAGTCCTATTCTATTGCAATAGGTTCGCTCTACAAGTACCCCTGTACAGGTTTCCTCAATTGAAGGTAATGGAACTTCACAGGTTTACCTGTGTTTAGTTTTATCTGAAAGTAAATTTTACATTAGATGTAAAAAAATTACCAAAACCAAAACAACAACAACAACACAATAAAAACACCATCCCAACCAAAAAATACAAAACTCAACCTAGAAGGTCTGAATCATGTGTGTCAGTAGTCAACCATACCAATAAATGACTTGGAACTCACGGAAACTAATGCTATAAACAATCTTAAGAAGAAGAGCTAGAAAGTTCATGTAACATGAACGTTACATGTATTTATCAAAATAAAGTGATTCTTTAGTTCTTAAAGTACTATTACACTTAAAAATAAAACATACCATACTACTAACATTTTACACTTACAAACAGAAACACCTACTTAAACAGAAGTTATTATACAATTAGAGAGTAGCACTGTAAGTAGTTGAGTAGTTCAAGACTTTGATTCTTTCTATTTAATGATACCAGCAATTTGAATTTTCACAAGTGTCCATATTACATGAAAAGACGCTTAGGCCAAGTCTTTAAGCACTGTATTTAATACATGACTTCTTTTTTAAGGAGTTATATTTTTGTGATTCCTTAAGCTTTTTATAACTCCCTCATCTTATTTGTACTCCTGGAGATCTTTAAACCCACTCTCTTCATAGTTAAAAACAATGTAACAAGATTAGGCTGAGAGCCAACAAAATCAACTGTGTGCCAACCAGTCGCCTGAATTCTAATTAGAACATAATTTGTATTAACCTCCATTTTCTAACTTCAGGACAATAGTATTATTTCTATGATTCTGTCAATTAAGTAATTATATATTCCAGTAATATATTACAAGATAGAAGCAATAAAATGTAATACTAATAGAACAACCTGTAGGAAGTTACTAATAGGCAATTATTTCAGAAAAGTATACATTAATCTATAAATGTTTAATGGATATGTAATACAAAGACAACCATTCATAGTCAAAAAGAATTTGATAAACAACAGTACATACAAGAATATTACTGTCCTAATCTAGGAAAATCTCTAGATCTGGGCAACCTCTGTTTCCCCTTTACTGGGAAGTTCTCCAGAGGCCCCTGCAACTTCAACCACTCTGCTCAATCAGATTCCTTCATACCTGAGATGCACGTCTCCACACTCCTGTGGTTTTGCTACTGCACTTTTTGGGTTAGCCTTATAAGCTGTTTTAAGACTGCTTACACAATATTTTTGCGATTAATCTGTCTTGTAACAGACCAGTCTGGCATTTGGTCAAAACTGAGAATATTTTGTATTACCTTGTGAACCGTAACACTGGGACATTAAGTATTTCTAGTAAATGGTAAATTTTGCTGAAGGATATCATTTTGTGAATGACCTTTTCAAAATCCAAAAAAAAGCCCATAGAATACCAGCCAGAACACTATTCAGATAAAAGAATACATGTTTAAACCAAAACCAAGCAGGATTTTAATGCAAAAATGCAATACCTTTAAGGACCGACAAAATTTTGTGACTTAAATCACTGATACTATTATCACTCTCTTGGATTGCAGAAAGCTTGAAACGCATGCATTGAAATTAATATTAAAAATACACTTACAGCAATGATTTACCTAACTACAACCAGTGAAATTAAAACATTTTAAACAGAAAATTACCTAAATATGTGTATTATCAATGGGTATGTATACTCCCTGAAGCCTATGTCACTCTGTGTGTAAAATAAACCTAACACAAACCTAACAAAAACTAGGGATGTATGGGATTCATTATGTATTTGTAATACATTTACCACAGTAGACTCATATTAACATGAATTTTGAAGTGTGAAAGCAGTTGTTTTTCAATGAAAATGCTATTTTTGCAACTATATAAAGGCAGACAAAAAAAAACCCCAACAAATTCTAAAAATCCTTTTAGGTCTACCACCTCACAACAAATCAGCTAAACAGCTAAAATAACAGGTCAAAACTTTTGAGAAATTACTAATTGTGCCTGAACTCACAAGTGTACAGTATGAATCATATTTTGTAGTGATCAATAGAGTCTGGAAAAAAAAAATAGCTCTTCATGGGACATCTCAAGCTGAGCACCAAAATTATTTGTCACCTATGAGAATTTAAGTACGTATATTCTTTGCAGAAAGAACAGTGAAACTATTTTGGAAAGAGACTTCCTATAAAAAGTCTTTATAAATATCTTTGAGTATTATATGAACTCATTTGTCTATCATATAATTTCTTTTATAACATAAACTCATTTATATAACAATAACAAATGCTCTATGCAATTGCTTACATAAAACATAAGGATATCTGAAAAACTAAAAAAAACAAAAATTGGTTTTAAAAACTTATCTGTTTCTTATCTGTATTTTATTGGCCTTATCTGCCAATAAAATTATTACATACTTAATGATTTCATCTAGGATATTAAAAAGATTGCTCACTTATTTTCAAAGTAACATCTCCTCATGGAATAAGCAAAGAATACCAGCTCTATCCAGAAGTAGAATGAACAGAAACAGTAAGAACAAAAGAATGACACATTTTTACTTAAAAAAAAAAAATAAAACAACACAAAACCCAAACAACAACAACAAAAAATAGAAATTTGTAGTTAGCAACATGAGACTGTAATATGGTTCCTTTATTCTAATACTACAAAATACATGATTTTCAAGTATCATTACAGTGTCATCTCTCTATGCTTAATGATTGGTAGAGGTTCTACTACTTCATATCCAACAGTATAGTGCTATACTTTAAAAAGTTACTTTGTTGTTTCAGAAATGAATACTGCAAGACAAGCGGTGTACTGTAATAAATAAGCAGAAAGAAGCATTGAAATCCTTCCCTCTTAGCACTGGTCCTCATACACTTCAGTGGGAAATAAGAAGTCACAAGAATATGGAGCAGCTGCTTGCAATACTACCAGAAAATCAAAGCAAGAAACTTCCAATGCGCCTCTTGGCAATTTTGTCAGTTCTTGCTGAAGGCCTGTCTCTTACATCGATACACACCATAAGAGGTCAAGAAGCCCAACCACCTCTGGTACACCCAAAATCTCTCAAAGCCTGGTTTAGGAATCAATCTAGTAGGAAATTCATAATTTCTTTATCTTGCTTCTACTTTTGGCAGATTTTATTTCCTCGTGAATTTTTCATGGGAGTTAGGAGAGCAGAGATAGTGGAAACACACAATCAGGAAGGGAAGATTAGAAAACATGTTAGGAAAATGAAAAGTGCAAGTTGCAGGCTTAATAAGACCAAGAGAAGAGGCAGCAAAGAAAGCAAGAGGATGCCATAGTAGGCAAACCAACCCCATTCTGCAGATTGCTGGGGAGAACCTCATAGACTGAGAGCCAAGCAGTAAATAGATACGGGAACTTGTTGCTTAAGGCTTAATCAAGTTCAGCTGTAGGAAACCTTTTTCAATTATTCTGAAAGCCTTTCAGAATTTATGATGCTTTAGTTGGTGCTTTACAAGACACCAGACTCAATTTCATTTAAGAAGTTAATTTCTATTTTTGAATACTCATAAAGACAACCATATGGCTGGAACTTCCACTAGATTCTCCCAAAAGTATATTGTCTCTGCAGCAAATTTTAACACTGAGAAGAGCAATTTCACATTTTAATACGTTCAGAACTAGGTAAAGTTTTTTCCACAAGAAAATATGATTGATTGTTACAATGACAGTAATTGCATTTTAGTAAAAGTAACCATTATGGTAATTTTTCTCTAGAAAGAGACATTTAACTAACTTAAGTAACTTGCTACTTTTCAACACATTAGCTTTGGCAAATTTAACATTACACACATACAGAGTTCACAGACACAACAACATGCACCACTTAGGGAGTATGCAGTTTTTCCATTCTATATATCAAGTACTGTTTCAAAATAGTACACGTTAAAAAAATGTGCATACATAACACAGTATTAATTAAACTGTTAAGAGCAGCTACATCACATCTATTTTCAAGTCTCCTGTTTAAAAATTCTGACTTCAAAGTAGCAAACTTCAGATCATTATGAGATATTAATTCCTAGGCATCTCCAAAGATAAAATGCAACTCTGAGAATACCATAATAGAAGATCCTGGTAAAGCAAGTAGATCAACAGTAACTCATGACACACCACTCAGAGAGGTAGGCAGGTACATGACAGACACAGAAAAGCATTCACAGTGCAAAAAACCTACAGAACCCTACAGCTACAGATCGCAACACAGGAGAGAAAGCAATATCTGTGATAGACGGCCTGTTACATCAAAGTAGTATCTAAGTTACTAAAACCAAATATCAGCATTTAATTCCACGTACTGCTTCCAAACACCACGTGAATACTAGTTAAAAACTAACCACCAACAAGTGTTTACCACTGCATGCATGAAAGAATTGCATTATTTTTTCCAACCTGCTATTTTTAAACACTCAATGCAACTTACCTCGCAATGATTTTTTATTGAAACTGCAGGTTCTGATAATTAAGAACTACATCACAAAATAGCCTAAGCATCCAGGGTTTGTTTCATACTATTTCACATGAGTTAAAATAAAAAAAAAACCCTCCACCTTGACTTTAAGGTTGTTTAAGATAATAATCATTCCTTATGCTTGAAAGCGATTCTAAACTGCAGCTGGCTGAATTTCCACAGTACTGAACATTTTTACATTAGAAATTAACTGAAATTAGTCTGGACTGAAATTCTGGGTTTAAAAAACTTCCTTTAATAAAAATACTAAAAAATTACTTTCAATAATCAGATACAAAATTTTCACTTGACCTTTCCTAGCTTATCTAAAGAAACAGTTTTTGTATCTCTGGCTCCTTCTACCTCCTGTACCCTCTTTGAATCACATATAATGTTTATGGTGCAGAACAGTGTGTTTGCAACTTCAGCTTTCATATATGATGTTGCAAGGAGAAGTAAATCTTAACGCTTTCCAACAATTTTGACTCAGCCCAGTACTCCGTTAGAAACCTAATCAGCTCCTCTAGTTTTTCACACCTTGCAAATAAAATACCATTAGATAACTCAATGTAAGAAGGTTTTTTTTTTCCTTCTCTTAGTCAAAGGAGTACTGTTATGGAGGAGACCAGGCTTCCAGGCTCACAGTACCTTGGCTGGCAGGTCCAGACCAACAGGTTCTGTCCCACGTATCATCAGCAGTAGCATATACTCCTCCCTTCTGAAAACTGTTGACCTCTCAGGTATGTTAATTCCACTATTTCAACATGAAATACTCTATTCTGTATTTTAAGAGCATTTTTCTTAATTGATTTAGATCAAGGAGCTTCAGTTAAACAGTGATTTAAGTATTTACCTGGAACAGTCAGTTGTTTATTAATCTCTTATTTAAATATCCCTGTTAGACTTTAAGATAAAATAACACAGATGCAATGAGAGACTAGAGAAAATTACAGACAAGAGGGCTAAGAAATAAAAAGTTAGAATATTAATCTGTGTTGTCTCAAAGTCTGCTGATCTGATTTTTCAGCAGCACCCTTCTGGATATTTTTAGGTTTGTTTTTTTTTTTTAAAAAAAAAAGGAATTAAACCTGTAAACCAGTCAGTTATTTTCGGGGGCTTTTGTACCTGAAAGCAACAATTAGGTTGTAACCTCTTTGTGAAAGAAAAGTCAGAACTCTTGAATAATCAGAATGAGTTGGAAATTCACACAGTTCAAAAAATTTTTTCTTTCAAATATTTTCAAGATTAAAATCTTTCCACTATTTTTCATCTTCTACTAAATTGGAAGAAAAAACATTTAAGAAGATTTAAAAATAGTTTGGTTGTTCAAATATAAAATTATATTAGAAATAAATCAGTGATTGACACAAACAGCAATAACCTAGGAAACATGTTAAGAGCTTACTAACATCCATTCTACCATGGAATTTTGTAAGCCTATTTTTATAACACAGTGTCCTAGTTATTTTTCAGAAGAGAAGGAAACTTACAGTTTAAACAGAATTGGCAGTCGACCTTTATAATTAGATCCTTATCTTTTCCATACCTTCTAAATATCACATGGCAAGCTACATTCTTGAATTTTGCTTTGCAGATGGTAGGAGTTAATTCTTCCAATGTTAGCTGAAGAAATTAATGATTTTGCAGCAGCTTTGCAGTTCCAGAGGTGATATACTCTACTCAGTGCAACTCAAAATAATGTCTCGATCTTTGGCCAGATGTTTATGTTAACTGCTAAAAAAGCCCCCACAAACCAACCCTCCAATCAGTGGCATAGTGCAACTTTTCCATGCCCACGTGCTGCCTACAACAGAACTGCTGCCTAGTTCCTGTAAAGACAGATTTGTGCTGCTGAGGTCACCTTAAGGGACCTCCAAAGAGAAAATGCAGCTGGGAAGAGAAACTCTTTTAGTGGAGCTCCACTGAGCAAAGGGATGCCTTTTATAGCTACAGCAGACTTCATGCAGCATCACAGCCTCTTTCCATCACTTCAAGCATCTAAGGTCAGAAAGAAACAGCAGGTGTGGTGCATCCTCGCAATGCATTAGATAAAAGTTCCAAGGAGACAAATACAAACTGGGACTTATATGAATAACTCTTACACATAATGCATTAGATTTGGCAGTCTTATACTGGAAAGATGGCGGGGGAAAATAACAAAACTAGTATTTGCGTTGTACTAAAATGCTACTTAAATTAAGGAGAATTTACCTCCCAAAAAAAGGGCATTTAACTTTTATTGAACTAGCTGTAATTATCTCAGAAATTCCAAGCAATAGAGTTGTACGCAAAAGTACTACATGAGACCTGCAAGACTAATGAAAGGAATTGTTGCAACCAATCATCATCCATAATTTTATTCTGATGTGCAACAATGTAATAAATGGGATACAAATGCATTTTCAAGTACATAATTTGGGATGAAACTCTGTTGTAATCTGAACTCATAAAACACTTATGAAACATATAAATTATCTTAGTGTAGTTCTGGAGAAAAGGAACGAGCTACTTAGAAACTGTCAGACTGTAATACTGACAAGCACAATTCATGCAAGTTTCGCATTTTTCTCCAATTGTTATATACTAAACTCCAATTGTTATGTACTAAACATAACTACCTAACAGAAAGTATCCGTTGTGAGAGGTTGTTAGAGGATAGAAAAATATTGTAATGGGTGTGAAACATGTTTTGGATAGACACAGTTTGGATCCCAGTAGATATAACTTGAAGTTCTTTAGAGAAAAATGGTTAAAGCAGGCAGGTGATATAGACAAAATAAATCCAAGGCCACACCCTGAGTTCTATCCAAAGTGCAACTGGTGAGTAAGAGTGCAAGAAGATGACCATTAAAACTCGTTTAGAATGTCTGGCTGTTTAGCAAGGGGCCACAATTTAAATCAGAATTCCATGAGCCCTTTAAACCAGCCCTTGTATCCAAAAAGTGGCTTCTGAATTTCTTCACACACTTAGAATCATATAATCATAGAACAGTTAGGGTTGGAAAGGACCTTAAGATCATCTAGTTCCAACCCCCCTACCATGGGCAAGGACACCTCACACTAAAGGACTTGTGGTCTTAACACCAGGAAGGTGAAGACGTTCAAGCCAACATAAGAGAATAGAAATGACTGAGTTCAGAAACTAGTTTACAGCTGATTTTTTTGTTTGGTTTGGTTTGGTTTGTTCACTGGGCTAGTTTTAACTCAAATCAGTTCCCCAGCAGTGAAGTCTGCGGCTGCATGAACATTTGTGCAGGGCAGGGCAGCATCTCTTGGCTTATACTGGCTTAAAGTGTTTGTGGAAGTGCAGCATGAGTGTAACTATAGATCTGCTATAGTCTAACACTTCCAATAATCCACAAATGCCATTCCAGAACACAGGAATAGTTAAAGCACATAAATGGCCTTGCCATGTGCTCTGCATAGAGGCCTAACAGAGGAGACCTTAAAAAATTGCTCTAACAGCTTGAAAAATGTGTAAGTTTTGAGATAACTGTATGTTCCAATAGCAAGGACAAAATCTGATCCCCAAGTCACTTGCATCACAGTGTGATTGATGAGAACAAGATAAATGTACTTACCAGACCCCTCACAACGCAGCTTGAGAAAGCTGATGACACAGTCCATTCTTCCCGCCTCCCTAACCCTAACCTGTCCTGCCATCATTTGATCCTCTTCGAACCTGCCTGGAGTTTGCAAGTTTCCTTTCCAATAATAAAGACACTTTTAAGCCTTTCAGTCTCTGCTAAAAATTTCCAGTAAGCTCCAGAGGTTACAGAGAATCAAAGTGAAGTAACAGCACGTGCATCAGAACAATCAAGATGGAAATGACACTCTGCTTTACCATTATTGCTTCACAGTAACACTAGCCACAGAAAAACTGAATGTTCTTGGTATGATTTACAAACACCGGATTGGACATGTGCATATCAGTGTATGTTGTCTTTTTTTGGAGCCACAAGCTTACTGCATCTGTATATTCTAGTCTGAACAGTTCATCTTCATTGCTATATGGACATAGAAATTCTACCAAAAGTATCAGCTATTCCAAGTATTAGGAGCTATCTATTAGAACTGGCATAAAAAATAAATATTTCATGCTGACTGATTTGCCACCTGCTTTACATAATATTTTTCTTTTATCTACCTGTTTTTAAGAAACTTTTGATTAAATGGTTGTAATTAGATGCTAGTTAAACAAGTAAAAACTTCACTAAAAAAAAGTACATTTTTATCTGATACAAATCTTAAGTAGAGTTTAAGCAAAACAATAATGTGGATGAATTATCACCTGTTAACATACATACACAGACATACATTATATATTGTGCATATTCCACTAAGTTTTTCTCAGGTGGGAATCAGCTAATAAAGATAACAGCACACTATCATTTTAAAATAATAGTTGAAAAAAGGTTCTTTCAAATGGTTGAAGCTAGTTTGCTAAATATTTGACAAGTTCACTACAGTTAGTATTCTAGAAAGCAAATCTTGCACCTGAGAACAGTTTTTCTTCAACACATAACTGATATTAAGCAGCATGATAATGTAGCGTAATGCTGATGATCCTAAGATCTACAAGTAAAGCAATTATTTATTCAGCTCCTACATATACCTGGATAATTTCCATAATGAAATTATGAAAAAGCACAGCAATTGATCAACTGACAGCATACTACATACTGCACACTGAGATGAAAAATGCTCAGCAGTTGCACAGAGTTACTGCAGTTCAGTTATATTAACTACATAAAACCTGCTTTGGAAACTGTGATTAGCTGAATGCTTCCATATTATTTAGTTGGAAAATGAGAGGGAGAGAGTCTGTTCTTACATTCTAATTTGGCTTCTCTCATCACTACTACAAGAGACAACATGGTTCTATAAAATTCTTCCATGCTAGCTAATACAGTTGAAACATGCGAACACATCTTAGTCTTTCTCTCCAAGAGCCACATGACTCAGTGAATTGCCTGATATTTTAACGACAGTAAAGCTTGTAAACCAAAACAGATTGGTACTATTAGCTGTAACAGATTGTGAAAAGAAACACATGAACCAAACAAGCAAAAAAAAAAAAAAAACCAAACCCTGCCTCTTTCCTTTCACTTGCCTTAGCCAGTACCTGAAAACTCCCTTGGCAAGGTCCATGAAACTTGACAAGTGTTGTCTGAGCTTTCTCAAATGCGAAGCACATAGCGTAATCTGCACATTCAAACTTTGAGTATGCTTAACAAAAATTGTAAAACTAGGTAGTGCTATGCACAGTTCCAGGAAAAAAAAAACCCTGATCTTTCAACCCAAATTGCAGCCAAGCAACTGTTCCAGTAGAATAAGCCTTCAAAACCATGGGAATCTCTCTCCTGAGAGCATTTAAGCTTCCCTAATGCTCTTAATCCACCTTGATATTGAAGCGCTAGACACACTGGCACCCACCTTCTGACTTTCAAATAGCTGGTCAAGTGTCTGAGAGTTTCTTTTCCCTCAGCTTTTGTTTCTTCTTTTTAATTTCAGTGGGTCGACTATTAATATCCTATGAATTTTACTGCTACAGAAGAACTCAACATTTTAAGATTCGGGACTGAAAAGTCAGACAACAAGCTCTGTTGTCAGTTCTTTTAAAAATTACTATGTATGTATGCAATTTTCTGCCAAACCTTGAACCCAAACTGCACATCACAGCTCTGTAACTAGCCCACTCTTAAAGTTCCCCACCCATCCCCCAGGGCACGTTTCAATGTGTTTCATTTTGATTCACTGCGCAAAACAGATCTAATTTTCTGTAGAACCTAGGTTGTCTACCTGACACTAGTACTGTGCTTTTCATCAGCTCCCATAAAATGTTTCTGCTAGTAAGAAACAGAACACTTCAGGTACAGTTGTGATAAAATACTTTTGGCTTATGGAAAACACATAGGCATTACCTGGGGCAGTGTGTTTGACTTTTTCGTGCTTCTCTAAACAGAGAACAAAAACTAATTATATATATTTTATGTACATAAACACACAATTTGTAATTAAGTTCTGAAGTTAAACCACACATCACATCTTGGAAAATGAGCCAATTCTCTTGGTCCCCCTCTTCAGTCATTACAGAAAACTTCTAGTATACTTTGGATGGCATTATAAGTAATTTCATCTATTCATGTATTTTCCTTTTTTCAAAAGAACCAAAAGTCGTGTTAACAAAATAATTCTAAAGAGAGCACTATTTAAATATCTGAAAATCTCTCCTCACTTGGCCACTTTGCGCTCCTATTTCTTATGACTATTTAATTACAAATTGACAGTCTAAAGTATGTAATTCTTTATCAACAAATAAATGCATATGCAAAGATTTTCTAAGTAAGTGGGAAAGATACATTCTTTAAAATCTAGTATTGTTATCAGGACACTAGCAAAAGAAAACACTTGCCACATTTTAAGAATTCATCAAAAATAAGGGTGAAAACATTACAATGTTTTAACATTTGCTTTCTGTGATGAAGACAGAGTACATTTATAAAGGGGTATATAAATTTTCACACTATATTCTGAGAAGGAAAATCTCTATATGGACCTGAAGAACCTTTTTTTGATAATACAGAGTAGGGATTTAAGAATTCATCTTGGACTTGCCATGGCACTTCACAAAAAGTATTGTATAGTATAAATGAGGACCATAGCACAATATGTAGAAAAATTAATTTTACTGCGAAATATGTATGAAATCATACATGATAAATGCCATAGTAATAAAACACTGTGACACAACAAACTGCCTCCAAGAGACAGCACAGTGTCTGAAAGCAACTGGAAGCTCTAGCTGGATGATCATTTCTGACAAGACGGTGCAAATCCTAGAAAAAAAATCACTTTGTCCTACAAGAAAATAAGGTAGATATTTTTGCTTCTCTGCACAAGTATTTTAAGGAAAACTGGACAGCAGGTCAGAAAAAGAAAAATAATGACCGGTATAAATGTAGCCTTTAAAGGAAATTACTTGATGAAGATTATATTTAAGTGTTAGCTTCTGTAAAATTTTATATCTGTATGTTTGTTTTTAAACTTGAAACAGGGAAACACCCAACTTAGTGTGGGCCTACAAGGTCTATGTGATTATATTAAACTGGAATTTGTCACACAGACAGACTTGCTACAGAAATAGCTTTGCATAATATGATACAGGCCAAATCCTATTCATTTGTAGTTATTAGTACTATTCACATAATATATACGAATAAAACATGTGCACTTTAGCCAAACACCAAAATACCCAAATCCAAAATCAGGCTATGATTTCAGCACGTACTTCACTTTGTCTTTGTGGACCCAACAGCTGCAAGTAAAATTTATGTTTAATTACAAACTTAAAAGGAGAAAACTTTGACCAACGTATATACTGACCCAATCCAAAAGCATACCAGAGGCAAGTGATTTTATTATCTGAACACAGCAGTAAAACTGAAAATTTATATTAAAATCCTTTTAAAACATCATGAGTTTCATACAAATTATGCATACTTTTTTTTTTAATTAAGTTGCCCTCTAGTATCCGCATTTTCTACCAGCTGATTGGCAAGAAAGAGATCCCTGAAAGAGATCCATTTCTTGTCTCTTTGGTCATTTTTGTTTTGGTTATGTAAAGACAGTGTCTGAAAGTGGTCCTCTTTCCTTCACAGCTTCAAAGCAAGAATTAACTTGGACCATAAGGGAAGATTAGTGAGATAATGACAAGGATTATATCTGTTGATGTTACTCCTGATATTATAAACCCCATGTTTCCCATTCTACATCTTAAAAATGCTTGTACAGATAATATGAATGAGTGCTGCACAATAGCTTCTTACCTACAATGGGGTTTCTACAAGAGCAGTATTGACTCAGTGGTTAAGTGTGGAATAGCAGAGACACAGCTTAAATTCTCTATTCATAGCAATGCTCTGAAGAGAAAAATGAGGCATTGCTGGGGTTTGATTCTTCTCATTCTTCCCTAGAAGGAAAGTTATAGTTGTGCTGCCTCTAGGCAAAGTACCATCCCACGTGAACAAAAAAGGATGAAACTAAGATCACATCCATTTCTTCTTGCTGCTGCTACCCCAGCACAGAAGCTCTCCGCAGATGCTTAAGTCCCTGACACTGTAGCTGCAGCGCTCATATGTCACAGTAAATGATTCATTAAAAATGCATAGACAGATTGATCTGAGAAGAGGAAAAAAAGATCTGGAATTTAAGGCGAAAGGAAAATAGAAATGAGAAGCCAAAAAGTAGAAAATGGAAACACCCCCAAAAGCCACTGAGAAAGGCATGCAAAAAGACAGCTAAAAGAAAGAGGAGACAACAACCCTGTTGACATTTAATATGCCTACTTGGGATAAAACTCATCCTTTTACTAGCAATAAAAGCAAAAGCCTGGAGAAAGACCAAAGCCCTTAACACATTTTGCATCAAGTACCTCACAAAAAGATGGTAGGCAATTTCTGCTATGGCCTGTACAACATGTGCACTGAATTACCTAATTTTACTATAATGTAATTAAATGGTAGCAAATCCCCAATGCAGATATAGATAGCTCTATTGATATTGCACCTATAATGACATAACTGGAACAACATTAAGGTGCTACATCCATGCAACAAAACTGTTTCTCATTATTTGTGTATAAAAATTGAGTATATTTGTACCTCTCCTTATTTGTTTCTTTTCACATGCTACACTACGTAGGTCTGCAAAGGATGTTAAAAGAATCCTGCAAGCCAAAACCCACCCATGCTTAAGAATAAAAAGATATTTGAATAAGAGACACCTTACTACGACATTCAGGCAAATTATGTTACATAGGTGACATATCTAATCTATTTTTCGTTAAAAATAATTGGTAAAACATGAGTTTTGGACCATAACTTATACTCTGTCAGTTAAAAAAAAAAAAAAAAAAAAGCTAAATACCTACAATGGGAAG
>JBCJKH010019665.1:0-19304 GCA_039877255.1 Loriculus beryllinus
GAAGGGTTCAAGGTCAGCTTGGATTGGGCTTCGGGCAACCCGGTCTAGAATCATAGAACATTCAGCGTTGAAAAGGACCTCAAGATCATCTAGTTCCATGCCTCCTGCCATGGGCAGAGGCACCTCACACTAAA
This sequence comes from Loriculus beryllinus, assembly GCA_039877255.1. Lineage (NCBI taxonomy): Eukaryota > Metazoa > Chordata > Aves > Psittaciformes > Psittacidae > Loriculus > Loriculus beryllinus. The sequence goes on from JBCJKH010019665.1 coordinate 135, forward strand.
CCATGCCACCCAATGCTCTGTCCAACCTGGCCTGGAACACTTCCAGGGATGGAGCATTCACAACATCCTTGGGCAACCTGTTCCAGTGCCTCACCACCCTCACAGTAAATAATACAAGAGATGAGTAACAAATAGGCCATAATTCAGTTGTAAGTCAGATAAATTTTAATTCTGATAAATGTATACACCCATCCATTTCATCATGGAGTTAAAAAATACTTAGAATCAATAGTATTTACTTTGTAGGTGCATTTTTTATTTATTTCTGAATTATTTAGGTGTTTCAAATTAAGTTCATAAGTACAGGAAACAAAATACCTTTGTTTGCTTTTTATTCAAAGGACCAAGTGGACAGTCTTATGACTTGCTCTGTTAAAATATACACTTGGCCTGATTTAGCCGGGTTCATGAATCAACACATACGGATCCCTTGTGTGCATGCAGCACGTATGTTGATCTGTACATACAGTGTAAGTACAAGGAATCTTCACAGCTCAGAGATCAAGAATTCATTTTATCTTTTCTAAGTTGACTGTTGCTCAAATATACATTTAATTAATCACACTGACAAAAGGTAGGAGCACAAAGTTGGATGAGAATCACAGATCTGCAGGCAGGGGAAATTGTCACGTCATGCAACCCAACACCAAAATGCCTGTCCTGCTGTAGCCAAGCCTCCTTGCAGGGTCAGCACAAACAGGCAGCTAAAACTATTGTATGGTAGCAGATTTGAAACAGTAGCCCAGCAGAAGTGAAAGATTGCCTGGGCTCTCATTTCAGGCAGTTGCAGGCCAGTTGCTCCATTGCTTACCAGTGCTCCAGTGCTGGAGCAAAACTCCTGTCCCAGCCCTACCATCAGCTTCTCTTCCATGTTTTTCACCATTGCTTTCGTGTGAGGTACCTGGAAATGTTGCATTTCTCCTGCTTCTACAGCAATCCTGGCTTATTTTAAAGAGGTCCTTGTGACACCACATACCCCTTTAGCTTTGATATGTTTGGGCTCCTGAGAGAAGAGCCACCACATGTGGTTTAGGCACAGAGGGGAAGAGAAGGAGGAAGAGAAAAAAGAGGAAATGGACACAAGGAAAATAAAGGAACGCAGGTATAAATCATGAAGCATTTGCTGAGGTGTGATAACATTGTATTCTAATGGTATATTAGAAAGTCATTAAATTCATGATCTCACACTTAAAACTTTAAACAGAATTAAATCATCTGATTGAAATCAGTCACCAGCTAGGAAATGCAGGCTTAAGAATGGGATAATTTTAAAGGCATTTTATTCAAGTTTGGTTTATCAGTATACTTATGAGGAGCAAATGTGCCCTCTGCAAATTACTCACATAATGAAATCCCAAGCAGTCCTGCCAAGACCTGGTGATAAGTTGCTATAACAGCAGTTTGGAGTTTGAGAAATGCACTTTCCTTCACACTCATGGCAACAGGTGACCTAGTGGTAATGACATCATTAACACATTTCACCTTTTTAAGCTCTCCCTCTGGTGTTCTACTTACACGAGTTTATGGAGGAATCATTTCATTTTGGTGTTTCATGTCCCTTGTGTTCTTAGTGGTATGTTTAAGAAAATAAACAGAAAAGTGGAAGGATACCATCCTCTGGGATATATGATTTGGGAGGAAACCATGTGGTTCCATCAGCAGATTCAGTCTTTTATGAAGAACTTGGGAATTTTTATACCAGACCAGATAAGATTGCAATCAATCTATTTCAGTTTTCCCTTCAGGAACTGGTAATACCCACTTTTTAATAAGAAGTTATTGGGTACTTGCCACATTTTTTAACAGATTCTCCAGACAGATGTTTGCTTTTCTTATGCAAATGTAGGTATTTATATTAAAGAAAAAAAAAAGTGGCCCATTTCCTTATTTGACTGAGTCCCGTGGATTCTTCATATGTATGCAGAAGGAGCCTTTGCTACTGTTGTGGCTGTGTCTCGATGTCCTTTTCTATGGACACTTTAGGGTACTGATTTTTCAGAAAATATTACTAAATGAGTTGTTTACCTCTTCTTTTCAAAAGCTATCTTTCCTGCACGTCTGTTCTTTTATTGTGTAAATACAAAAGAATCTACTTAACAATTGTAACAATAATATCCTACAACTGAGATTTTTGATTACAAAAACATTTGTCCTTGATAACTTGCTCCCTACAGCAACAACATGAAAATAAAGCTATTAACTCCAGAAAGTTATTTAAAAGAAGAAAAAAAAAAAAAAAAAAGACAACCCCAAGTTATTGGTAGCAGAGCCTATAGCAGCAAACAGTACAGTATGTGGGAGCATTTCTGAATCCAAGGGGGCCAGATTCCATCTCCATTGGCAGCAGCTGGATGTTTATCACTGAATTCAAAAGCATGAGGCCACTGCTCCCAGACTGAAAGAGGCTTTTAGATGGGATTTGTGATGAATATCCAAACAAACCTGAGTATTTGACACCTTTGTTATACTCTAAATACTTAACACCACAATACAAACAAGAACTGGGTTGTCTCTAGAAGAGAAAGAAGTAATTGCTGTCTTCAACTACCTAATGGGAGGTCACAGAGAAGATGGGAGACAGACTTCAGAGAGGTTAAACACAAGACAGGAGGCAATAGACGGGTTGGAACAAGAGAAATTCCAGCTAGTAGGAAAATTGTCAGTCATGTCAGTCAAAAAATTAAATGTGTTGTCCGAGGAGGCTGTGCAATCTCCATCCTTGGGGATGGTCAAACCTTGGCTGTATATGACATAGAGCAACCTGATCTGACCCAGGGAAGGGAAAAGAATCTGTTCAGTTTTGCTTTTCTTCTTCAATAAGACTCATGTGACTTGTATCTTGTTTGAAAACAGCACAACAGTGCAACAAAACCTGCTAATGGGGTTTAAAAATATTTTTGTTGTTATAGCTAGTAAAATTAAATGTACCCTGATTGTCCACACCTATTATCTCTTCTTAGGTCTTGTCTTCTACTGTTGTTTTGGTTTTTTTTTTTCTTTTTGGGTTTTTTTTTTGGTTTTTTGTTTTTTTTTTACTGTACTGGGAAAGTAGAAGCAGCATGATCAAGTCCACATCAAAGGAACAAAACCAAAAATTCTATTTATGGTATGATTGTGGTCCTCAAGTCTGAATTTAGATTATTAAGAAGAAAACAAACTCTATCCCAGCCAACACCAGGACAAAGCTACTAAGTCTATTTAATTCCTCATATGACATAAGCTTGTGTAGGCCTAGCTGAATCAAAATTGTTTTATACCAATTTGTGCATGTCAGGGATCTGGATTTATTGCACTGATACAGGAGTAGGTACAATTCTGTGTTCTTGGTACAGAAGCTGGCTGGAGCCCATGAAGACACAGGTTACAAGTGCATTAAGAAGCTACTGCGGAGCATTGACACACGGCACATTCACTGCTGCGGTGGGTTTTGCCCACTCTTGCTGCTTCCAAGGCAAATAGGAGACTTTCTGTACTTCCTTTGTGGCTAAAGTAGGGGCAGATGTTCCAAGCTAGCTCCTTGCAAGCTTATCTTTAAACTAATTACTGTTCATTTGGTCATTAATCCATACTTTTTCAGGTTCAGTGTGGGGAAAAGACAGTATCAGAAATACCTTTAAACTAGAAAACAAAACAAATCCTTGGTCTCCAGGAGCTTAACAAGATAACCAAATGTTTCAAACTGGCATCTCTTGCTCTGGTCACACCAAATGCCATCACACCTCTTGAGAGGCAATCAACTGCTAAGTTGCATTGTTCTTTTGACACATGCTTAATAGCTCTGCATGTTCTGTGATTTTTAGTTTTACTAACTTAGACCAGGTAGTAGTAAGCAGGACCTTCAGTAAAAACAAGAACATTAATTCTCCTATGCAATGATGGACTGCTTTCACGATAAACCTTTTATAATGAAAGTTAAGAACAACAGTGAAGGTCCTTGTTTACTACAAATACTTCCGTTTTTGCACTACATCAAGCGTACCTCCATCATTTACTTCTCCACCTGTCTACAACACTGAGGACAGTCCCTTACAGCAGAAGGATGCTAGTCATGTTTTGGATCCCCCTCTGCATACAGCAGACATGCCAGAAGTCTTCACAAGATGCAGGAGTCTCTCCATTGGCTGTGGTATGTTCAGTCCTCTGAGATTATCCTGGTATCACAAGAGCCACTTGAAGTATGAAAGAACATTAAAATCATTCTTACTACAACTACTTTATAATCAGAAATGGGAATGTCCTGCCCTGGCTGACTTTTCATAGAGCATCATCTATAGCTGGAGAGTTTAAGTGCCCAGAATATGGGACTGTGTTTCTGTATTTCACGAACATTGATAAGTTAAAGACTTTATTTAGAAGAACTTCATTTAAAAGAAAAAATAGTAAATGGCACATTATGTAATTGCTATTTATTTTCATAAACATGAGGTATTTCAAAGTGCTATAAGACGCAGCACTAAATGTACATCGTTGGAAGAAATTAAACACAGAACTTTGCAGTTACCCAGTTCTATGCACCAAACATTAACAAATACATTAACTGGAAGAAACAGGCTAGGAAAAGGCATATATAGTAAATTTCTTTACAAAAGTTTCTTAGTTCAAAAAAGTGATAAAGTAATATCTACTCAAAACTTTCACAACTCATTTTCATACGAAAATATAAGTATCAAATTTAGTTATGTATCAGCATCATACTAAAGTATACAGGCAATGTAAGAATTAGTACAGTACATAACAGAGATTAACAATATATTTGTATACAAAAACATGCTCCTCAAACATTGAGGTATTACAGTACTTAGGTATGAACTTCCAGTCTAATACTGGCAGCAAAAGCCGCCTCTCATAACCCAAGACATGTACAAAAGGCAAGTGTGTAGATGGTATTTACAGAAAATTCCCACAGGGGCACAAAATGGCAACCCCTAAAGTAACATCTGTTAGAACATAAGCACCATAAAACTTAGGAATGAACATTTTAAAACTCAACTAGATGTCATCAGCAGCTCCAAATGCTCACAACAATTAAAAAAAAAAAAATCCCCACCATCTACAGTTCGTAAGAGGAAAAATCAAAGGCAGTCCATTGTTGTTTGGTAGTCTTGCAATAAACTCCTTGCAAGAACATCCATTTGCTCCGTACCCGGATAATATAGTTTGTCGATTACTTCAGGGACTGGATTGAAAGTAAAAACCAACATTCTTAACGTCAAAAAACACAACTTTTTTTTTTAAAGAATCAAAAATGTGCAAAGTGGCAACGACTGTCCTGGTCAGCCAAAACAAAACAAAACAAAACAGTTTAGCAAGTCCGCTTGTATTCTATTTTCTTTAGTAATTGTTCTTGTCTGGCTCGCAATTTTTCCTTTTCTAGCAATAACTTCTGCTCCTCTGCCTGAAGGGAATGAACGTATTCAGTGGCTTTTTTCAAGATCACAACTTTTGCAGCTTTCTCATTCTTAACCAGTTCTGGAACATGGTCCCTTAGCGTGAGGAAACTTGACCGTAGATCATTACGTCGCTGACGTTCCAGGATGTTATGGTTGCGTCGACGTTCGCTATCCTCTGAATCAGAGTTTCGAGGACTTGAACTCTTAGACTTTGGTGGGATTGGGGGTTTTACTGGACGGGGCACCTCGGTTTTTAACTTTTTCTGTGGTGGAGCCTCTTCACTCTCCATGTATGGAGAAGGAGCGGCATAATTATGCTGCTGGTGAATTGGTGCGCAACGCTTTAAAATCAGTTCATTCTGCTGTGTCCTGACTGATGGAAAAGTGGTATTTTTAGGACGCACTGTGATAGTAAGGGTGGTAACAGCCTTGTTGGAGGAGCGTCTTTTCTCCACTGTCACAACATCTATTTCTTCTTCATCCTCTTCTTCCTCATCTTCATCATCTTTTGGTAACAGAAAATAAATGTTATTCTCACAGAAAATAGTCCAAACAAGTATCAACCCAGACGTATTTATTGACAAAATATGTACAGTAAAAGGATGAATGCAATAATTGATGGCAAAAATAGGGTGTGCCCACCATTTGTAGTCAGATACAGATCCCGGGAAGTATGTAATATACATGAAATGACTTAAGAACAGTGTTTTCCACTAGTTTATTATGAACACTTTGATTCAAAGTGAGCTACCACCCACATAACTGCAGCAGCAGAAGAAACGTTTTAGGCAGAAAGTATGTATTTCGGATGGACTTGTACAGCTGTGGTACAAAAGGCATGCCCTGTGCCACAACACAGCCCTTGCTTGCTAGAAAAGCAGCCGGAAAATGAAACAATCGCTGGGTTTGTTCTGAGGCAGAAGGTGAAGCTGATCCAGCCGGGGACCCTTTAAGCCGGCGCTTGGTGCACTGCCAAGAAGACAGCTGTTGGAAGTGCTTCCTCACCCAAAGCTGTCAAACCCAACATTAAAGGGACAGTAGGCTTTGAAACCGGAACGGATCACCAAGTTTATGGAGATATGGTCACACAGACCAGCTGATCTACACACGCGAAAACGCATTTCAGCCCAAGTGGACTTCTCCGCAGACACGCACACGAGAGACTAATGTCTCACTAGCCTCCTCCAGACTTCCCAAATCCCGCCTAAAGGCGCACACGTCCCCCGGGTGACAGTGGCAGCCCGCTCTGACCAACACCCCCAGCCCCGGCACCGCCGCTTACGGGTGGGGCAAGAAGAGGCAAGGCGCTGCTGCCGCCAGGTCAGGGGCGCGGCACCCCCCCGCCAGGCCCCGCCGCTGCCGCCTGTCCTGCTGCCGCCTGCCGGCCGCCCCGCCCGGCCCAGCCCTGCACGAAGGTGCCGCCGGCGGGGACCGAATCGGAGCACAGCCCGGAGGCAGCGCCACCACTCCCACCCCTCCCCTCCCCTCCCCGGGGACGGGCCGGCCGCGTACTGGAGCGCTTACCCGAGTCGCTGAGGGTGTCGTCCCCGGAGCTGCTGCTGGCTCGGCTGTCCCCGGCGGGCCGCGCAGGGCGGCCGCTCCGCGGAGTCCCGCCACCCACCGTCGCCGCCGCCACCGCCGCGGGGCGGCCTGCCGCCGCCGCCTCCCGCTTGTTGACGGGGAAGGGGAAGACCACGGCGGGGTCCACGCACTCGGGCACGGCGCCTCCTAGCTCCGCGCGGCCGCTAGCGGCGGGGCTGCCGGTGGCGGCGGCCCCCGGGGGAGGCGGCGGGGCGGCAGCAGCAGCAGCGGTGGGCGCCTTGCCTTGCAGCTTCTCGCTGACTGCCCGCTCCAGCTTCTCGCGGGCGGAGAAGCCGCTCCACATGCAGTCCTGGATGATGATGGAGTTGAGGTTGTTGGTCACGCCGAGGCCCGTCTCGAAGAAGTCCCCGCCGTCCGAGCCGCCCCACAGGTCGGCCTCGGGGGGCAGCAGAAGCAGCTCGGACGCCCAGTCCAGGGGGTCGGCGGGACGGCAGCCACCCAGGGCCGCCCCTCCCCACGGCCCCGGGCCCCCCCCGGGGGGTTGCTCCTGGAGCCCGGCCCGGCTGGGAGACAGCGGAGGGGTGGGCAGCAGCTCAAACTTCTTCCAGATGTCCTCCCCGGGGGGAGCGGAGTCCGGCCCGCACAAATAAAAATCATCTTCGTCCGGGTAGAAACAGGGCTGCAAAGAGTCGAACTCGAGGTCTGGGTTTTTACTGACCATTCCTGGCATTACGGGTCTCTCCTTGCTGATCCTTGGGTAGGGCAGTAGTTTCAGAGACAGGTTTTATGGGTATTTCCAAAGGGAAGAAGTGCGGTTCTCCCAAGATCTGAAACTAAACCAAAAATGCAAAAGTACAAAAAATTAAAACACGAAGGAACAGACAGACATGAATGCGACCCCCTCTTAACCGAAAAAAAAAATTATCCGTCATTAACAGCAAGAAAGGGGGAGCCTTTTGCAAGTTCAGTTAAAACCGCCTCTCACACACCTTTCCTCCCGGCTTAAGACACTCGGAGCAGGGCAGTCAGGGAGCGCTCCCACAAGCGGGGCTTCCCGCCACCTCGTCAGGCCGCAAGCCTGGCCTCGGGGAACCGCTGGGTACCGCGGGGTGCGGAGCCCCTCCGGGCTTCCTGCCGCGCATAGCACTCGCCTGCTCTCCCCGAGCTGCTGAAGACGCTCAGAACGGCGGAGTAACTGTAGGCAGATGCGAGGCTTTGATACCGTAATCTCTCCAGAGAGCTCTTTTAATATGCCAGCTTAAAGTGGAGGAAGTTTACTCCTTTTGTCGTCTGCGAAGCGGTGCAAAGGGGAGAGGGAAGGATGCAAAAAAGGGGGCGGAGGGGCTCTTTGCAACTTCGCAAATCGCAATTCATTCACTCAAAGCGAGCCAGAGAAATTCGCACAAAACACAAGGCAGAGAGGGGGAGGGGGGAGCGGAGGGAAGAGGAGGAGGGGAAATCCAGCAGCAACAGAAATTATCAGCCTTATGTAATAATCTCACGCACAAAAATGCATTTAAACCAGCCCGGAGCCACCAACAAAGCCTCCCGAATTACCAAGAAGGTACGGGAAGTTTTTCTGCCCCTTTCCTCGGTGCAAGACAAGAGCAGCAGGGAGGCTGCAAGCACAACAACTTTGAGCGTTCTGCCGCTCCGTGCACTAGCAGCTCCTGCACAGCCCCAGCTCTCCAGCCCCCTGGCCGCCCCTGCACACACGCTGCTCGCCCTTACCTCGGCCGGACCCCCCTCGCTAGCCACGGCCGCTCAACCACAGCTCCATTCCTCCTCTGAGACCTCAGTTGCATCAGACATTAAAAAAATAAAAATGACTGAAAGTCCGAAAAAGACATTCAGCGTTTCCCTTCCGCTCGATTACTGTACAGCAAACGGAAAGGGCTCTGCTGGGCTCGCAACAGCTGACGCTGAAACAGAGACCAAAGACGGGAGGAAAAAAAAAAAAAAAATCCACTAAAAGCCTTATGATGAAATGCACAGAAACGAGCCCTGCTCAGCTGCGCTCCCTGCCCCGCCCCCTGAGCGCCGCCAGTTATTGTACATTTTTCAACTAGTGAAATACATTAAACCGGTTAAAATGCAAAGCAGTAAAGAGGCACCTACAAAACAGAGGCGATCTCAAGCGCGACAGCTCCAAAACAAAACACAAATATCCTCCACGATTTTCTTCTGCTCACTGAATGCCCCATTCGCGCGCCGCAGTGCCCCTACGCCTCCTTCCCATCCTCCCCAGCCCGGCAACTCGAACGCGACAGGGGAATTGTATTTATTTGATTGGGGTTTTTGTCCTGCAGCCCAGACCCTGCAGCTTCCTCTTCTTACCTCCTTGGTGATGGTGGTGGGTGTTGCAAAGGGGGGAGGAGTGGCGGGGGGGAGGGGAGAGGGGAGTTAAAAAAAAAAAAAAAAGAAAAAAAGGCAGATGATCCTGTATGTTGCACTTTCCTGAGCGTCAGCCCGCCCGGCCCCCGTGGCTGGCCCGAGCCTCTGCATTCACCCCGTGCTTGCAGACAGATGACTGTCACTGCCGCGCTTTGAAGCTGCTGGATATTATTAACCCCCCAAAAAAAAGACATTAAAAAATAAATAAAAAGGGGAAAAAAAATAAAGCTGACACACCCGGGGACGGGAGCATTAAAAAACCCCAGTGCCCAGCGAGCGCGGCTAACCCCACCCCCTGATTTCCATACAAACAGGGAGGTGCCTGGCATTTGGCGCCAAAAGCTCCATTCGCTCTTTATTCTCGGCGATCACAGCGAGGTCCCGCTCCCGGTGTGCAAACCCGCCCGGCCCGGGGCGGGGAGGAGAGCGGACGGGACAGGAGAGCGCCCACCCGCCCGCCGGAGGGGGCCGGGGCCACCCCCCACCCCGCTCAGGGCCGGCCCGCGGAGCCCGCCGGGACTACGCTCCCTTTGTGTCACCCCCGCCCCGCGCCGACCCTGCCCCTGAGCTTTGGGGGGAAACGTCCCCTCTAGCACAGCGGTGACCCCGCGGCCACCATCTCCCGCGGAAACACTCGGGGCAATAAAAACGTAAAAATAATGATAAAAAAAAGAGGGATAAAGGAAGTGGCTGGGTGAGGGAGGGAGTCGCTTCCACTCGGGGCTTTGTAAATAAATAACCCTGCAGCCGTCGCCTTCCCTCAGGCACGCGGGCTTGCATGCCGTGCCCGCGCCCTCCGCTCCCCCCTCTCCGCCGCCCAGCACGGCACGGCACGGCACGGCCCATCCCGCGGCACTGCACAGCCACACTGCGCGGCTCTGCCGTTCTGCTGCCGATGGCGACACCTTGCGGAGGGCCGGCGGGAGCGGCGGCGCGGCGCTCGCCCGGCGCCCCCACGCATCCCCCCGGCGGCGGGGCACCCACCGCTCTCTCGCCTCCTTTCCCCGCCGCGGCGGGGCTGGCCGCAGAACGCGACGCGACAGGACGGGAGCGCGGCGCTGTCCTCGGCGGTGCGTGGCGGCGGGTGCGATCCCGATCCCGATCAGGGCGCCGCGCGGGGCGGTGCCTACTCGCTCATAGGCTGCAGGTTGAGGCGGGGACTTGGGCGTCGCTTTCAGGAAAGCTAGTAGCGGCGGGCGGCCGCTTTGTGTGCGGTGGCGAAGTCGCCGCGGGCGGGGTGCCGCCTCCTGGGCTGCCTCGGTCGGCGGTGGGGGCGAACCCGCGGCCTTCGAAACTGGCGGCTGCGGAAGGCACGACCGGTGGCAGCGTTAGAAGAGGGGGAGGTGTCTCCCGAGAGGGAACAGTAAGCCCTCAGGGCGGCAGGAGTAGTCTGCAGGCCCTTCACCTCGTCCCTTCGCGGGGTTTTGGGCTGGCTGTGCTGGCAAGCTCTGTCTCTCCCGTGTGGTGATCCCCCCTCGCCTCCATGTCACACCTGGGTGGCCAAATTGTGGAGATTCCTCCAGCCTTCCAGTGTTCTGAGGTGGCCTCGGTGGCTGGTGTGGTCCTGACGCTGGCTAGTGTCCAGGGCAGCAACAGCAGGGTTGGCTGGGCACGTCGGAGCAGGCTGGCCTGGGGCACGAGCCTGCTGGAGGCAGTAGCTGGAGGCAGTAGCTGGAGGCAGTAGCTGGAGGCAGTAGCTGGAGGCAGTAGCTGGAGGCAGTAGCTGAGGGCAGTAGCTGGAGGCAGTAGCTGGAGGCAGTAGCTGGTGGCAGTAGCTGAGGGCAGTAGCTGGAGGCAGTAGCTGGTGGCAGTAGCTGAGGGCAGTAGCTGGAGGCAGTAGCTGGAGGCAGTAGCTGGTGGCAGTAGCTGGTGGCAGTAGCTGGTGGCAGTAGCTGGCTTCCCTCTGCAGCCTGTGGGGGTTGGTCTGACTGACCAAATGGGGCAACTGGTTTGAAATCTCCCGCAGCTTGCTCCTGCCTACAGGCATGGAGGTAACTAACTGGTTGCAGTTCTGCTGAGGAGTAGGAAGGGCACCTGGAAGACAAATCCTCTGTACCAGCGGTTCTGGGCAAGCACGACTCAAGCAGGGCGCGCTGAAAGCTACTTCTAGGTAGCCTGCTATGAGTTCAAACTTGGCTGAGGGGTAATAGCTGGCTGTAGTCAGCTGAGGCAGGGGCAGCTCCTTCTGGGGATACAGCCATCCCGTATGGCAGAAAGCTGGAGAGATTTGTGAGGCCAGGCTTGCCTGAAGTTTGTGCTTTGGCCTCTACTCCTCTAATGCACTTTGGATTCAAGACAGGGGAATTCATTGATCAGATAATGTGTGCTTGGTACTTTGAAGAGGTGAGATCTTATGAAAGCCCTAAGCTTTATTAATTTGTGTTTGGATTATTTGGCTGGACAAAAAAGACGTGGGTGGCTGGGATTTTTCCCCCCTTTCATTTCAGTAGCCTTGAACAGGTTGCAGCTTGCGAGGAGACGTGAACAGTTAGTATGTGTTTTGCTGAATGTGTGATCAACTTATTTATTCTAATCAATCGAAGACCTTCCTCAAATTAAGCAATTATGTAAGATTTGCTCCTTTAAAGTAATCCTTTTTGTCTTTCACATTTCCTTTAATGTCTTTATACATGCAAATATTGGTATGTCCATACTTTGGAACATGGCTGCTATCTGATTTATTGTTAATTCATTATAAATTCTCAACTAGATTTTCTCAGCAGCCTCTTCAAAAATTTTCATTTTTATTTCATATGTATATGTGTGGAGAGAAAGCTATTAAATTCTATGGAAGTTCTGCTGTGGTGTGTCACATCTTTTGTAGTACCTTGGATAAGAATATTAATGACGGGCAACATTCAAGACAAAGTGTTTAAAGTAATTTTCAGCCAAACAAAACCCAAAAGCCCTATTAACAAGAAAGTGGAATGTAGTATGCTGAGAAACATTGCTGTTTATGAGCACTAACTCTGTTTAGGTAAAAAGATCTGTTAAAACCCCAGATCTATTGCTTTGTCTTGTATGGTTGAGAAAGACATAGAAAACATTGTGCAAAGCTTTGGCAGGACTGCACCAATCTTTGTGCTGACACTTACTTCGGACTATTTTGTCAGCATTTGTTTTTTTTTTTTTTCTCTGATCCCTTCTGTCCCTGAAATGACATATATCAAGAAGCGTCAAGGCAAATGGAAGCCTGAAATTACTTGGGGTTATTGTGAATTTGTTATTACATCATTTCACTGAAAAAAAAATAGGGAATTAAGATGTGCTAATACTTAACATATATAACTGGGTCCCAATATACACCAGTTTTGTAGTAAATATTTTAAAGTATTGTTAAGAATTTTCTATCTGGAAAAGCAGAAAAAGATATATAAAAGGTTAAAAGATACTTTTGCGTATACACTGGTAAGAGTCTGACTAGATCCTATGGTTTTTAATTCGGCCTAACGATGAGCCTAACAAAGCACTGTGCTGAGAGCTTGGATGTACACACCTGGACATAATACGTGGGTGAGTTACTGGTGTTCAGGGCTACCGAACTTTTTCCCTTTTGTCTTTATTAATTCATTAAGGAATGCTGTGTAAGGCAAATTTCTGTGACCCTACATATCTCCCTTTTGCCCTTACAGCCTGCAACTACTGATATCAAAAGAAAGAGGACAGTATTATTTGATCCATGTGTAGTTGTCTTCCTCAGAGGCACACAAACTTCACTGAGTTTTCTTTGCTAGTCAGAAGTAATATATATACTCTCATGATTCCATGTTAAATTGTAGAAAAGCTTTATAAAGGCTTTTCTGAATCAGACAGGGAGGAGGTGCATGTTCTGAGTGCACTTGGCAAAAGCGTGACAGAATTGGAATGATTTATCCTTGTTCTGTCTCAACCAGCAGAAACGACATGTGAAACTTTCTGCGTAGGACTAGAAAGGACGTAAGTATGAACACTCATAGACCTGGGATTCTTATTTCTTTGTCTTAAACAAGGACCTGATGCACTACCTATTAGCAATAGTAGCATTTTCAGGTGGATTAAATATTTGGAGGTAGCCGTTAAAGTTAACATAAGAGTTACAGAGGCTGCCAGGTTCAGAGCAGCAGATTTATTCCAGCATACCTTTCATTAAACTTCTTAGGTAGCTGCACTGTTCTCTGCTGTGTAGCTGCTGAGTGTGAATTATCTAAAATATTTCTCTTGACACTCTCCCTGAAGGTAGTGTGGTATTACTTTTACCCTTATTTAGGTGACACGGGATAAGGCACTTGCCCAGTGTCACACATGGAAATTGAAGCAGATTTTCCCTGTAACAGTCTGAGGTAGCAATTGCTTTCCCACATCTCTGTCAGAGTGAAACTTCATCATCCATTAAGATGAAAGAATAGTGCAGCCTCTTAACTGGGGAACTGGCTGAATGCTCAACTGCTAAGTGTTCCTAGATATGTCAGAAACCATCTTTCAGTACAGTTTCTTCGTTCTGTGCCTTTTGTGCACATTGTTTCTTCAAAAGCTATTGGTCAGACCAGCATTTGTGTATTAGTCTTCTCCCTCAGCCTCTTTCCTAGCTGCTCAAAGAGCACTGGAAGGTATTCACTAAAATCAGAAGGGACTAGAAATGTATTTTTTAGATTTGGCAGAAGCAGATAGCAGTTGCTCAGGAAAACATCCTACTTGCAACAGATTTTTCAAACCCTATATATGGCTAGATAAGCATCTAAGCATTTGGTATCTTACAGTTGTATTCTAAAGCAAAGCAAAACAAAATGGCAAGAACTTCAAAAAATTACAGATAAGACCACTGAGTGAAATGTAATAGAAATGAAGAATTTTGAGAGCCTGGTTTCTGATGTCTGTTTTAAGGGAATTCTTGATCTAATTAAGTATGATCTTATTAACTTTCATTGGGTGAAACATTAATAGAATCTCTTTTCTCTCTCCAGTTTCCAATTTTAAAGAAAACTTTAAGAGTTTCAGGATTTTTATATCTTTTCTCCTCAGTAAAGTTTGGTAAAAACTGCCTAGTGATTTCAAAACTCATTCCAGGGAATGACCACTAACTCTCTTGAATATACTTCTTTTCCTTAGGGAGCTAGGCCGAGAGGAAATAAAGTACCTGAATTAAAAAATGTGAATTTATTAAACATCATCATTCAAATCTTTTATTATAGAGAAAAATACCTCACTGCTCCTCGTAGGCTGCCACAGGAAACATTATTAATATAAAATCTGTAGATAAATTTGCTTGCACAATATTGTAACCCCCACATATTATTATTACAGTAATGTCTTCCTCCTAAATGTGTACTTGGTGCATGGAGAGACATCCTAATTGTAAAGTCACTTATAACCATTTTTCATTCTTAAAAGTATTGCTTTATGAGTAGGAAAGTATAACTTTCCTGAATTTAATCGCTTCAGAAGTTTCTGCTGCTTAGTGCCATGCAGCATCAGGGACATAAAGGTAGAGTCGGGTTATATATTATGTTCCTGTTTTTACAAATACCTGTGACACAACGAATACATTTGATATGCGTGTGCATTTCAGGACAGCAGCTCTAGCAAAATATTTTTTCTGTAACAGGTGAGTAGGCCAGTTAAAAATCACAGACTGTTTTGAGTTGGGACACCTTCTACTAGACCAGGTTGCTTAAAGTCCCCTTCAGCGCAATGAGACTTATCTGTATTACCATGCTGCAAATAAACAGTAGCTGTCATCTGTCAGTAATTTTGAAGGTATAAATGATGCAGATTCATACTGTGTCCTTAGCTACAGCAGGTATGGTAGATCTTGTTGGATGTCTTTATGAAATAATCTCACCACAGATCTTCAGTTTTTTCTTTGTAAGTCAAGGGTTTGAACCTATTCAGTCAATAGTGACTCCACTGCTTGTTAAAGCTAGGGAAAAACTTTGGAAAATTAATTTAGTGGAGCCCAGAGAGTCATCCTTGTATTTTGCAGTTTGTAAGCATACAAAGGAGTGAACAACACTGAAGTGCAGCTTCCTGCTTCTGCTGAACTTTTGCAGGTAACAGGCAGATGGGAAGATGACTGGTGAGGTCTGGACAGCTTCGTCAGGTAAGTTTTTGTTCTCACAGAGGTGAGTGGTAATGCGACAAGACCACTTTGCCAGGAAGATGCCAGGAAGACTTGTTGATCTCAATTAGTTTAATTCTCTGAAAAGCTTAGTTTAGTTAAAATCTTTTGGAGTTGTTCACACAGCTTTTAAAATGGGCTACTTACATAGTTTGCCCCTGGTTCTTCCCAGTTCCTTTTCTACTCATAGCCCACTACTTTGTCATCATATAGTCAATCATTTAGTGGTTTAAGGCATTACAACGTTGTATGTTTATACATGCTTAAATGTTTTAACTTTTCTTAAAGCAATTAGCCATTTGTGAATTTTTAGGCAAGCTCACTTTACTGACTGTTTTTGAAACTTTAGCTCAAAATATTTCACCTGTTACAAAGTGTTTTAAAGACTTCATTATTGTGAAATATTTTACCAGATAATTCACTGAGACAAATGCAAAATGTGCAGTTGGGAAGGTAAAATTATAACCAGTCACATAAACCTGTCTTCATTAGCTCCCTTTCAAATGTCTCCAAATGTTACCAATAGCAAAAGACATCTTTGAAGAGTGGTTTGAAGCGTGAATTCTTTAGTTTTCACTTGGAATCTGCTTTATGTTTGAGAGGAAGGCTTTCATTTCCTGCATCTGAGATTCATTTTTAAATGCAAGCTAACAGGAAGATTAGCCTTTAAGGACTATTAGTGACTGGCTAGAATGGTGTTGGTGACTAGAACATAAAAGGGAAAAAAAAGAAAAATACAGACTGAAGTGAGTGAATAAGGGGATGCATCAAACTATATTCTCAGCTGGTGTCAATTGATATGACTTCCTTCCACTGGGTCTGTGCCAGATGACACCAGCAACAAATCTCTCCTGTTATGATTCCAACTTTATTCCTGGGCCACGACTTTTAAGTAGTTTTCTGGATTGTTTAGTTTGTTCTTATTTTATATACAACAGATAGAGCTTTTACTGATAACCTGTGGGACATTCTTCAAAGCTTTGCCATAAGAACTGTTAACAGGAAGGGAAATGCTTAACACTTACTGCAGTAATGAAAATATCTTCAGACACATTAAAAGCCTTTATGGAGTTTTGATGGTTTTACTATTTTTGCCATTCCTGCTTTAGTAAATCAGCATGTCAAAGTTTTGTTTATTTATGTGTCACAGATTACTGACGTATCTCTGGATGTAAGCAGAGCTGCATGAAGGGCTGTGCCACAGTCTTTCGATGTCTTACCATTTCCTCCTTCTTCTGCATGACTCCCAGAGAGAGCTGGCTGTTTCCCTTAGTGTCACTGCTGCTAATTTTCATGGGCTTCTTGGCCCCCTTGCTAAATCACAAACACCCAAGCCTTGACAAAGGTGTTTGCCTCTTGGTAAACGATTGCTCGAGATGTGAAACCAGACTCAGCAGAGCCAGGTTTGCATCTGTTTTGGCAACTCCTACAATCTATTCATGTGCTTTTCCAGGCAAATGCAAAAAAATATGAACCACAGTCCGTAAGTCAAAAAAATTGCTTTGAAGTGATCCATGATCAATAGGAGGCTGAAGGAGGTGTCTCATTGTGATCATTGTACATAATGATTGTAAAATTGTTTGACAGTTTACAGACTTTCAGAAGCAGAGAGTATTAGTAGCAAGTGCCACAGCAAATGTGGTTTATTTATTTTTTTTTTCTTTTCAGTGAATAACAAATCATTTATTCAAGTGGTCATATTTAACATTGGATTCCTGCTGCTTGCGGTGTTCTGTTTTAAATGTTTTAGTGCTCATCAGTATTGTAACTTTGCCCTTGTCTGTCCATGTGTCTTAAAGGTTTTTGTGTTGCCACATATTGCTGAAGAATCTGAATATAAACTTTAAGATTTAGACCTGTCATCTTTCCTCTATACCTGTCTTTCATAGCAGTTCTGCTGCCTCACTCCTCGGTACATAGAGTGACAGGAAAAAATAGAAGCCTGAATGAGAAACATACATTATGTGGCAAGCCAAAGTGCAGTCATAAAAAAAATGATACAAGACAGGAGACATCATGTTAGTCTTGCAGCCACCCAGAAGAGGGTATGAATGAGAGAAGAAAAAGTTGCATGCAGTTTTGGCTGAAGGATATTATAAAGCGTCATAACAAAACACTTCAAAACTTCTTGCCTGTTTTTGGTTTTGCTTTTATCAAAATGAATTGTTTGGTGGTCTTTAGTGGCTTTGGATTTGGGTAACCAACCTGAAATGTCAAGGTAGAAGAAGCAGTTAAAGACAGAATGTCCTTGCACCCTTTAGTTAAAGGAGTTTAAAAATGTTGCTGTTTAATTTTGAGCTGAGATAAATGAAAAATGTATTTAATGTTTAACAGTGTGGCTGTTTATTTCTCTTTTAATCCTTATATAGGAGGGACCTCCTTGTCTTACTGTTAACAGAAATATCCAGAACTGTCACCCTGGTTTGGTAGTGCAGAGCTATGTTCATGTGATCAGACTTTACATGTTAAATGTTTTTTCATCGGTAATCTAGTATTTATGAGCCATTACAGTATTGAGGTTTAGCTAGAGGTTTTCTCTACTGATAATACGTATATTTGTTTTCCAGTGACATAATTACATTGTTAAGAACAATTTCTGCTTAGTGGAACTGAAATTTTCTAGATATCTGCAAATGTAATTCTGTATAATATTGACATTTACAATACATGGGCCACATTGGCAAAGAAATATGGAAATTTATGTTATTTCAAAAGAGATGAAATCTATATTAAAGGAAGAAAATATGGTGAAATTTTATTACATTTTGTTTCTATCATGACATTACCCATGACTTCTAACAATTCTAATTGTGTCAGTCCCAGGGTGCTAAATACATACTGTCTTGGCAAGATCATTGACTCAGACATGCTAGTACTGTGTTGTTATTCCCACTGCTGTGATTTATATGCTGGGTGCAGTCAGCTAGATCAGCATTCATCAGTGCAGAAAATCACATTTGTGTGCAAGGGTTTAGACTACTGGTGAGTACTTGCTCTTGGCAGTATAGCAGTACAGATACAAGGTTGGAAGGCATCCTTCTTCCAGCATGTAAAAGCGTTGAGGACTAGTTTTCTGCCTACTCTGGAAAATGTATTACTAAAATGATTCTTATATTAGCAGTTAGGAAACAACCACACTTTGGTAGTTTAATGTATTTATAAAAAGTAACAACAAAGTGAATATAGGTAAACATGTCAGTGGGAGAAGAGTATTGTATTCATATAGAAGCATGTATCTGTATATATGTTGTTGTATATGTGTGTGTGTATGTGCACAGGTGTGTTTTTGTACTCCAACTTACTCTACTGGAAATGTTTCAAACTGTTTATCTGTTTTAGAAATGTTAAAAAAAAAATGGACATTGAATCCTTGTCTTAACTTCTTTTCTTATAGGACGCTCTGCAGTATTTGGTTAGCTGCTCTTACACAGAACTCAGAATATGTCTACATGGGGCAGTAGAGCACAAAGACCATCCCCAGTTTCCTAGACTGGGCTGATAAATCTACAAAGCACACACTGCACTGTTGATAGCTCGAGTGCTAAAAGATGGATAAACTGTATTCGCCTGGCCCACGGCTCAGAATAGTAAGATTTTTTCCTTCGCAAGGCAAATAACTTGGGCTCAATGTCACTTTGAAACTGCTGTAGTATGTTTCATTCTGGCACTAGTTTGACCAATACCAGCCAGACAACTTCATCATGCTCCAGTGTGCTGTGTGGATTCACTGTGTGATAAACTGGGATACTA
>JBCJKH010019665.1:20101-45558 GCA_039877255.1 Loriculus beryllinus
AACTGGGATACTATTTATAGCTGTTAATAGATATTTCATCTTGGTCCCTGTATACTTTATTCTTCTTACTAATCTTCATACTCAGCTTTCAGATCTATGAATTTGTCGAACAGTATGCAACAGAGTTGGACTGATGGTAGATGATGGTAATTCCAAGGTAGGATGAAGTGTAGTGTGTGGAAGCGCATATCCTGGGATTTTAATTCTAGGTTTAGTTTAACCTTTTGACCTGTAGCAGAGAATGGGCAAGGTCATGTTCACTTTCACGTTAGCTTTCAGTTTTCCTCACCTGTAAAGTAGGGGTACTGATGGTTAACACCTCTGAAGTATTTTGAGAACTTCAGGTAAATTGAATGTTGTTAGTTAAATTAGAAAAAAATCTAAGTTTTTGGTTTGTGGTATGTTTCTACTCATGTGAAGGGGGAACAATACTCTGCAAAGAGGGTAGAATTGCTTTGCTATGTAAAAACTGAAGCTAAATACTAGAATGAAACAGGAATTCATTTCATCTTAAGGGATGGCAACAGTACAGACATGTACATCCGAGGTAGTCATTATAGGCTGCCTTTCTAGTCAATGGAGAGCACTTGCCATAATCTATTTGACTTTATTTAGATGTCTGATTTAAGGTGAGATGAATAATGTCTTATGGATAATGCTCATTATAGGATTTAATCTTACCTCCTGCCATAGAGGTACCTCCAGCAGCCTTGGATTGCTTGTGGCTGCTTGTCTTTGACTAAAGCACCACTTTTATAAAGTCCTTTTCTTAAGACTAATTTGGACGCACAATCCAATATCTGTTGTAGTGATGTTATTTTTTTTCCCATTCTCACCCATATCTTACATTAACCTTTCAAAATAGCTAATAAAGCATATAAATAGCAGTTGAAGCTGCTTCTCATAGCGTATCGTCATGTTTGAAAATAAGTGCTGAGTGTTGGTCAGCAACTGCTGTAAAAACTGAAAGGTAAATTTGCAGTGCTACAGTGAAATGCTGAAGTGGTGATTAGTCTCTTGACAAACAGATGAATCTGGCTTGGCCAGGTGTCATGATGGTTGTATACACATTTTGCTATATTATTCTGATTGCATTACCTTTGGATTTGAACTGAAGTCAAGGTAATTATGTAGAAAAATGTGTCACTGTTTAACATGGTTATAAAAAGGTGTGCTGTATTACTGCAACTCCTTTCTGAAATGCAGTGACATTTGTACTTGGTCTATCAAACATGCCATTGCAGTCATTTATTTGTTAGTTGTAATGTGAATACAAGGTTTTTCATTGTATTTACAAAAATGTATGTTTTGACCTCTTTGAAATTGGGATATTATTATATACAGAGAGTAACTACATGTTAAGACCTTGTTATTTGTGCAAGCTTGTTCTCAAGAAATTACCACTGAGAGAGTTCCCATATATGCAGAAATGCTGGCATTTTTTTCTTGGAGCTGGCTTGGGAATCTGGGTTAAAAATAAAGGTGCATAATGAAACATGATGTATGTGTACATTCCTTGTCCCATTATGCTGATAGCCCTGTATCTGGCATTTTGCAGAAAATACGAAAAGATAATGAGTAAGCCTTTGTGCATATCCCATGGCTCAGAGAAGAAAGGAGGCTCTTCTGAGACTTGTGTGTCGTTAGCAGTGAATGTTGGAAAACCCCCCTCTGCTTGTTCTGCCTTGTGAGAAGTGAGACTTGAAAGAACTTTCACTTCTTTTACTGGTTTGAAAACATATTTGACCTCTGAGAAAGGAAGCCAGGGAAAGCATTGAATAAGTTGATTTACCATCTCTTGAAATACCTGCTTTACTGGTTCTGTGCCAGAATCTAAGGTGCTGTAGTGACAGCAGCCAAAGGGAGTGGGGATTTGGATGGAGATAAAGGGGAAGATTAAAAAAAGAAGTCTAAACCTATATTTAATCCAATGGTCTCATTATCTGAAGCTGGCCACTTCCAGGAGCTCTACAAACTTTTCCTTTAGTGAATGAATTGAGTCCTGTCTTATAATGACAAATATTTCTTCTGGGAAATGCTCATGTTACATTAATGCTACAGTGAAAAAGTACAAACTGAATTAGATATAAAAGAGATGACTTTTTACATCTGTGATGCATGTGGATAATGGAGGTAAAGATGACCAAGAAAGTGGAAGCTATGTGTCTGAGTTGTTGAGAAGCAGATTTTGGAATGACATCCCAGGAACAGCTGCTGCTGAGTACACAGGATTGGAGGTGGTGCAATGTGATCATCAGTGAAATGTCAAATTTTAGTCCAAGAAAAAGGGGAGCACTTATTAGTGTTTGTGATGGATTTACTGTAAAACATTGATACTTGAACATGTTTCTGAGATTTTAATTGACATCATCATCGCTGACTTTTAGCTGGTTGATTTCAGTAAACTTCTACTGATTTAAACCAGCTGAGAATTTTTTCCACAGTCATCACAGTATTATTCACTTGAAGCTCTATACTATAAGCTCTCTGAGGCAGAGAGTTCCTAAGTCCTAAGAAAAGTGGTTTCAGGTATCTCTGGAAGCAGATGTTTGCCCCTAAGTAGCAGTTTACAGCAGCAACTATCCCCAGTTTGAGAATGTATGTTAGTAGTTAGGCATTGCAGAACTGAATTTAGTTGTTGGCTTTTGGAAGCTTTGGGATTGGGTGAGCTGCATGCTTCCTATAATTTTGCTTGAATTTCACATCTTCCCACTCTTTCATAGAGGTGTCTGCTTGGTGGTTAAAGGCTCCTAAGGTAAACGTTTATATTACATGTTTACTTCTCCCAAACATGACCTTCTTATTCTGCCATTAGAGCCCCATGCAGGATACGGTGGTGAGTGCATCCTCATTATAGATTTTTTGAAGGCTCGTCAAACTTGCAACTGAACCAAGTAGACAAAGATGGACAGAGTAGCCTAAACAGTGTCTGCAGCAGTTTTGAACAGTCCATAGGGCTATGCATAATGACAATTTGGGAGAGAAAACTGGCACCTATAGCATCAGAACAGTCATAGCAGGAGTAGGCAACTGGTTTTTAATCAAAGTGGGAAGCGAAGCATGGCAAAAGTGAAGGCTTTGGAATGATATGAAGACTTGAGATTTTGAGTAAGGCTAAAGGAAGAGAGGCTTGGTAGAAGAAGCTTTTGAGCAGCTGACATACTTTAGTTAGGAGCAATGGATTTAAAGTTCAGCATGCTTATGGTAAATATTTCCCTTGCACAGCTCGTAGTCAGAATCTGAGTCCTTTCGTTATTATTTAAATCTACTGGTATAGAGGGTTGTCATCAGAAAGAATGTTTGTTGCTTCTTGTTTATTCAGGTCAGGAAAGATGTTCATGAAATATGCAGTCACATAGTAATTATGTCATCAGATATACAGCTACAAAACTCTCCTCAGTGAAGAGGAATTTCCTTTACACCTGATGATAACATTTTTCAAAGTAAAATATGTCAAAGCATAGAAGTTTGTCTTGGCAGAACATCATACCATTAAAGCAAGATTGAATGTATCCTGTCCAAATCTCTTGCTTCTTGTAATGGTGCCTAAGGCTACAGTTCTCCAGATGTTGATACTACCAGCATTTACGTTTTGAATGAAAAAACCCTCTTGTTACCACAGACACTTTAAAGTAGAAATTCTACATTTTTTTATTTATTTTTTTTCCCCCAGGATTGCTTGATGTAATGCAAAAAAAATGTGATGGGAAAGAAAGAATTCCCCAGCCCCCACCCTCCTTCAGTATAATTTGTCCTTAGCAATAAGAATCAGAAAGGATGGTGCTAAGATTGCACTGTTTGTGCATAAATAGCTAAAAATTGCCTTAATCTGAGGAAGGAAACAGAAGGTGCCGCAGTAGAAATGGTAGTGAAAGAGCAAGCAAAGCTTCTCCTTACACTAACACTGGCCAGACATCATCAGCATTAAACTTAATGAGCCTTTTTTTTTACTGATCAGCCCACACGGCTTTAGCCTTAAAGGGACCTTAAAACAAGTGAGAATAGGTGTAATTTCCTCCAAGTTTTGGTAATCAATGCAGCTGCTGCCACAGGGGATCAAGAGATAACCCCATTTTCTCAGTTTTGTTGGACACTAAAGTCAGCTTGTAGTTATTTGCTGGAGTGGTGCAGCTTTACAAGGTCTCATGAAAGAAAAGGCAGGAGCAAGTGATCAAGGGATAACAAAGGGATAACAGGACACTGAGAAGATAAATACATTTTTCTCAGTGTATATTATTAGAAAAGCCATATTTAGTTTAGGAAGTGTGTTCAGGCTTCAGTTGGAATTAGATTGCGTTATTTTTTTCAAGAAAATCTGTATCACCACGTGAATTTGCATTAGGATTGCTTTGTCCTGCTGTTGCTCACTGGCTTAGCTATTTTTTGTGCCTACATGTTTTGCTGGGTTGGTACCTGAGGCTTGAATCTGGTAAAAAGATTGATGATACAGCTGCACAGATGAATTTTCCAGTCTGTTGCTACTATTTCTGTCCTGTAAACTCTAAATTGAAGCTTACGATTAGAGTGTCAGCCTGAAGAAGGAAGGAGTGGAGGATTGCTGATAATTTCAGGATCAGATGTTAAGCTCACCATCCTCCAACAAATAGATTGGCAATGAGTTGGTCAGACCATTAGTAACAGTTCCAAGGAAAGTCATGAAAACACTCACCAAGCAGAACACGTATACTTGTGTGTATATATATATATATATGTATGTATTTTGTCCCTGCCTATGGCAGGGGGGTTGAAACTAGATGATCTTAAGGTCCTTTCCAACCCTAACTATTCTATGATTCTGTGATTCTATGAATATGTATATTTGTCGTGTATATGTGGTTTTGTGGTAGTGAGATACACATGAGAAGAAACAAAGGTGAGAAGTAACATACTGAGTTTTCCATACAAGTAACTTGTAAATGATTTTCCCAGCTGCTGTTTTCCCCTACACAGAACTTTTGTATGGGAGGATACTGGGATTGTGATATGTGCAGGGTTGATTTACAGGTTATGCTTAGTTAAAATGAGAGGAATCAATCCTCTAAAAATCACTTTAGATCATGATTATATATGTCAGCAGTAATATCATCAGAGACAATATATTCACCAAATGCACACATATATATATGCTTCATAATGTCATGTACTCTTCATTTTGTGCTTGCACTTCAAGTAGTTTCTATTCAACCATGATATCCTCTGGCATGGATGGATGCTTGTTAGTAGAACAAGTAACATAATTCCTAAGTTAGAAAGGTCATAGATGGGGCAATGGGACTGGGGACGCAAAGCTGGAAAATGAATTAAGATGGTTTAATCAGTCATACTAAATTCCACTGTGGCATATTTCCTTAACAAATTAGTTAAAAGGATTCTGGGTTCTGTCACTGGAAAAGAAAACACTTAATCTTTTATTCTAGAAAGAATATTTTTTTTCTTTAATTATTGTGTCTGAAAGTTTGGGGATTTTTTCATTTTCAAGAGCATTTATTTTTCAACATAGTTTATGCTCTAATGTTTAAACTTTATATTAGGACATCTAGCTTTTCCTATAAATCTTGCCGGAGCTTTGTTGTGCAGCCTTGATCAAATTAGTCACTCCCGTGTCTCAGTTTATTCGGGTAATAGACTCTTCTGTGCTGTCCTAAACTTTAGTGTGTCTGTAAAGTACATAGCACAATGTGATGTTGATTTAGGGTGAAATTTCTAAGAATTGCTGCAATTCAAAGAAGTAGTAATTACTTGGAGTTAAGCTAAACTGTTATTTAGCATCTTCTCTGGTGAAGAGACATTACTTAAAATATTGAAAGAATGTGCGTGCAAACCATTGGCAAGACAGAATGGTTTTTGGCAGAAGAGTATGTTTAGGTGAGCAGTCATAGTCAAGGAGCATGATTCAGATTCTGATTGTTCCCAAGTGAGGGAATGCAAATGTGAAAGTATAACTCAAGATTCCTCTGAATAGTAGCTGCAGTTGTTTCATTTCCTAGATGACCATGCAGAATTTGTGAGTTATGCAATATTAGCTATCGCTTGACCAGTTTAAAGCTAAAGTTGGAAACCAATTTAGAACTTCTTTACTGTGGCCATTTTTATGCATCCTATGCAATTTGTACACTGCCTCCTCCTTCCCTACAGAGGAAGGGTAAGACGGGCACCTCAGGAGGCAATGCAATTCCATTGCCATATGGTGATTCTGTAATGATTAACAGCAGCACCTTTGTTGAGTTGCACTCATGGTACAGTCATATTGAAATTCCTCCTCTGTTAGAGTGCTTGCTCTTTCTCACAAGTACTTTGTAGAGCTTTATAATTTAGAAGCTTCATAGTGGTGACATTCCACCCTGCAATACAACTGTAGTATAATTTTCTGTGTGGAAGAACTAATGTATGATTCTTTTTTTCTGAAGCAGATATGCCTAATGGTGTTTGCAAAGTTCAGTAATTAGCGATATGGTAAGAGTAGGAATCCTCTACTTTAAAAGTTGGCCTATCTCCATCTACACCATTTAAATAGGTATTAATTTAAAGCCAGCTGTTTCTTGCCTTTTGCCTTTCAGTATTGCTCTGTTAGTTTTCCTTTCTTCCTCCTGAGTATTAAATGTGTGTCCTGTGGGCTTATCAGCCCTGACTTTTTGTATGTGACAACGCTCACTGGGATCTCCTAACTCATCAATCAAATGAGAGCCGTAGTCTTCAAAAGTGTTTCAGAGAGCCTCTTACTTGAATAGTGCCCAGTATTTCTATACTAAGGGTATATTATGCCATAAAATAATGTTTATGTTCCTTTAGGCTTAATACCATATAATTTGTAAGCACAAGTGCTGAAACAATTTAGAAAGAGATGTTAACTTTATATCCTACCAGGGAAGTATTTTTATTACTGTGTATGCAAAGCAACAGGAAAGCAAAGCTTTGCTTTTATATTTTATTAGCTATCATTATCATGTTTCATGGCCTCTTCTTGTATCAGTAGTTGCAGACATAGGGAAATCTTTCTTTATGAGCATACTAAAAAGAAATTAGGAAATTAATAGTGTGGCTTCTGAATCTTTAGAAAAAGCATTTGCTTTAGAAAGTTAAGAACTGTTTCAGCAGTATATGTCCCAACAATGAAGCTTACGAATGCCAGATGTAGAAGAATAACTGGTCTTTGCCATCGGATTATAGAAGTAGGATGGAGACGAAAGCAGTTAGCTTAACTGCCATGTAGAGGAATGTCACTGTTGGTAATGACAGACATTAAAATATGCATCAAGTCCCCAACATAGTCCTGAGATACCTTAAAATCATTAAAATATACCTCAGGTTGTTTTTTATTTGCCCCCTGTGTTTATTCTTTGAGGTGTGCTTTCGTATTTTCCTGTCATCCTTATGAGATCGAGAAACTGATGCAGAGATTTTTCAAATACTCAGAGGTTGTCAGAAGCATGAAGTTTAAGCATAAACCTGTGAAAGTTCATAGTACGATGATAAACGCTGTTCTGGGATACAATTTTTACAGTCTCTGAAGTGGCTTTTGACTCAGTTTGAAAACTAAAATTTTACAGTGAGAAAAGTCATGTACAGCGAAATGTTCGGTTTTGGTAAGGTTTAATAAGGATATATTTATTTTTTCATATATATTTGGCTTATATTTATACCATAGAAAACAGCTGAAAACGTACTGGGTAAGAATATTGAGAAATTACTTCGTAAAGGTGCTTGACCACATTAAGTTCATGTTCTGTGGAAATTCTAACAGAACAGAATTTCCTATAGAAATAAGTGTTGTCCTTGTTGTGAGAATTCACTGTGTAAGAGCATATTTGCAGTTCTTCATCCAGAATATTTAATGCATTCAGGAAACAGAATGCCTTGAATATAGATTGCCTTGGGTTAAAAAAAAAAAAAGTGACCACAACTTTACTCTCTACTCTGTAAGAATAGAAGAGGGTTCTGTAGGAGCCAGTCTGGAGAGATACGGAGACCCTTTTCTCATTGCAAATGAGTTATGAAAGTGGAATCTACATGAAAGCAGCTGAAGGTGACACAAATGTGGAACGAGAATTGCCACATTACAGTTGCTGCTTCTAAACATCTAGGTATCATAAGGCAGCTGTAGATTTCTGATATTAGTCTTTAAAATGTTAATATGTATGTGAGCTCACTGCCTTTGGTTTTGGAACATACAAAATCTTCTCTCGCTGGAGTTCACTGAATTCTGATGTATTTTTTGGTGTCATTAGGAGTAGATCAGAGCTTCCAAACCTTAAGATGCTGGAAATGATGTGCAGGTAGATTCATAGTGATACAGAGCATAGTAAACTTGAACCCATGCTCATGCTTCCTGTGATCAGAGAAAAAAAAAAAACCACCAAAAAAACCCACATCCCCCCCACCCCCCACCCCCAAGATGCCTGGGTTTTGTGATGAGTGGTGAAATCACAGAGATAGATTATAGTCATCTGAAAAGAAATCATCCTGTCCAACCTGAGATGATAGCAGGCTTTACTCATGGTGCAGATGTAATCAGTTAATTGGGCATATATGATTATTGAATCCCCTCTAACTTAGCTATAAACTTTTGAAATGTTTTCCACTGAAATTAAATGTTTTTTATCATTATACCTCTGTCAAATGTATCATTATACTTTTTCTGAGGTTTGGGTTCAGTCTGCTGTTCTTTACCTAGCAGCAGATTTTATTTAAGGGCTGGGCTATGTCGATAATAATGAGGTAGTCAAATGTTATAGAGGAAAAGTTACAGCTGGTTTTTATCCACTTATTGCTGGCAATGAATTTGCAAAATGCTGCAACAAGCAGAAGAAGCTGTGATTCTAGCAATGAGATATTTTCCTACCTACCACTATAGGTGGGTATGTAATTCTAGTTAAGGGCAACAGCCTCTTACACGTAGTGGTGGTATCATATCATTTCTTCTTAAGACAGATAATCGAGCATTTGATCTTTCCTTTTGCCCAAAAATCCATCTTAAATGAACATTAAATTTTCAAGGAAACTTCACATTTAAAAATAACTGTATTCCTAGTTCAGCTGTTGTCTGTTTATGTCATGGTCTCTCTTGATGGCAACACATCCTATTTTTACTCAAGTCTCAAGCTTACACAGTGCAAGGAATGTCCTCCTCCAGAACCAGTATCAGTGTTATAATATCCAAAATGTTGCTCAGAATGATTGCAGAAGTTGAAATAGGCAGAATATTGGTGGAAGAGAGTGAAAGATCTCAAGATCAAAAAAATAATTTAATGCTAGTCCTCTTTCAGCTTGGCAAGTCGGTTTTCAAAGATGGGGGGATTTACATATTCTTTATTTTCAAGGTGCCGCTATGTTTTTGGGCCTAGACTTAAAAAAAAAAGAGCAACTAAGCACTGCGAGTGCAACTGGAGTCTGTACTTTTTCCATGTAAAATGTGATAGAAAATAGGGTGCATGTGTACCAAAATGAACATTCAGAATTAACAATATTTGGATTATTTTGGCATTCTTCCATGAGAAGAGGGAATTACTCTCAGGGGTGTGAGATAATTCATTACCTTTTATAAATTTCTGAGGTGCTATCATGATATTTAAAAGCTTAGGAGGAACCCGTAATAATACAGTGTTTAAATGGTGTGCACATTAAATGTGGGCTAGGGAAACTCAGTTGTGTGCCATATGGAAGAGAACAGAGGAACAAATATTGCATTACCTATGGGAATGTAATCAGAGGCTTGAACATTTTTGGTCATACTCTGAAGTATTTACTGCAAGACTATACACCAAAACATGCTGTCTGTATCTTTTGCCTGTGTTTTACTTTTGCAGATGTTTAGTTGAGCACGTGTTTAAGCTAATTTTTAAGCATAATATAACTTTAAATACAAATTTAGTCATACTAAAATCAATCTATGAACAGATTAATAATCTTAAATAAATAAATACTGCATCACTATATCACTGGACTGGAGGTAAATGTCTAAACTGTTTCCTATTCCTAGTTAGTTATAACCATTCTGTAAGGCTTGTTGATCATCATGTTGCCAGGAGATGAGCAAAGGGAAGCAACTGGTTAACAGCTGGTTGCATCTGGTCACAGCCAGGAAAGCACAGCAATAGAATAAACAATTCAGTTTTCAACAGCTGCATTTGCAGTTACAGCCTACTGATTCAAATAAGTGCAGCTTTCCAAGTATAATTTGCAGAGTAGAAACATAAATTATCTTTAGAAACATTTAGAAGTAATGAGGAAAAAAATCTTGTTTTACCATCCTCTCCCTCTCTTACCATTGTTGGGCTTAACTCCAATTTTTGTTTTAAACATTGGAAACACCTACTAATAAGACAAATGCTTAAGCGTTTTAATTCTCCTCTGTGTTTTGCACCTTGATGTATTTCTCCATATTTCAGTTTCTAAAGATTCTGTGCTCTCCTGTTTCACTTCTAGGAGCACTTGGGTACTGTTAGATATTTCCTTAAATCCACCAAGGACCTTGCTATAGGTTTTCATTGTCCCTGGAAAATTACCAGATAAAATATTGATGGGTAGCAGTAGAACACTTTATTAAAGAACAAATTGGATTTTGAACTTAGTTGTGTAATGGATTGCCTGAATATGCTACTGAAGCCAGCCAGAAAACAGGAGATGGTCATACTATTGTAAGACATCGTGCCTGGAGCCAAAAATGGTTGTATTGTTAGTCCATCAAGATGTCAGCAATCTCAGATGCTGAGAATAAAGGAAGCTAAGTTGGCCCAGGATATTATAATAGTTCTGCAACTAGCTGTTGGTTCAGAATCTCAGAAGTTAATCTGCAAAGAACAGTGAATCTAAGGCTGAAAATTCATGACAGGTAAGAGATAGTTTTACATCCATGCTGGTGGTAAATGGTTAGAGAAGATGCTTATCACAGTCTGGTTTGTGAATATACTGAGTTGTTCTGTTTGTGTGCCTTTATCTGCGCTACATAGCTATTTCCAAAGTACACAGACAACAGACAGAAAAGTTTAAGTTACCACAGAGTTCTAACAGTTTCTTCAACCTATTCTTATCTCCTGGGTAAATAAAATCTGCTTAATTATATATTTGCTTGGGTGAACAAAAGGCTTCCTTCAAATTCATTAGTACTACTTGCCTAACTGATCCATATTTTATAGTGTTCAGGAGTTGTTATTCACTTTTTCTCATAAACTAACATTTGGGGTCTGATTTCATAATCCTTTGTTTAACCTATTTTGATTATAGTTTCCCTATTGTCTGAATAAGAAAAAGAGTAAGCCAGAAGGTATATTGTAAGAAATCTTATTATGGGATGCTAAAATCATCTGAGTCTTTTAACAAGGTTTTCTATTTCATATTGATACGAACCAATACAGCAGAAAAGCTTCTTCACTTGCAAGCACAAAATATTTTGCTATACATGTCATATTAGTGCATCTTTTCAATAGGGCATGCAGAATTTTTTGGCATTTTGTTTACTTATTCATCTGAACTTTGATGTGTAAAGAGTGTCATACCTTAGCCAGAAGAGGCAGTGATTTCCTGTGAATGTCACATAGCTGCATGGACAACTACATGTATTTTTAAAATGAGCAATATTAAATGAATAATTGAGAATAGACTGTTGAACTTTCCACTCACCTGGATGTATATATGGCCTGGGTTGACTGAAATCATCTATCAGATGACTGAAAACATCCCTTAGTGACTCCATCTACCAAGTATTCTTAATCTTCAGTTTTAACCTAAAGAAATAGTAGATGTGACATTATTGACCTTATAGGCACAAATTTATCACAAATGTTTTGTGGTTTTGTTGTTTTTGTGTTGTTTTTTAGGTTTTTGTGGTTTGCTTTTGGGTTTTTTTGTTTTTTCTTTTGTGGTTTTGTTTGGGGTGTTTTTGTTTGGTTTTGTTTGTGGGTTTTTTTGTGGGGATATTTTATACATAATCACAAATCAAATGCAACATCCTCTGGACACAAGCTGGCTTGTACTGAAACAAGACTGTAGGTAGGTTGAGTTGCTCTGCATTTATGTAAACTTGTTTCATTTGAAATGTGCTACAGTCTTAGAACTTAGCTTTAGGTTGTATGTCTGAAGAAGCCTGAAATCTCATCACAGTCCATATGGAGCTCACTTCAGCCTAGAATCGAAGAATCGGGGATCTGAGCAGGTTGGGACAACAAAGAATGAAAACCAGCAGAAACAGGGACAGAAGAAATTACCGTTTTGCTTTCAATATGTAATAGCAGCTAGTATAGAGAACACAAACTGGGATTCTTCAGTCTAGTACTTCTGCAGAAAGAAAGAGGAAAAGCGTCTGGTCTGATCTACATGGTTGCTCGTTACACCTAATGACTACTAGAGAAAGGACTGGACCCAAGGTCTTTGATATCAGCGCATCATCACAGTCCAAAGAGATCACAGAAGTAGTTGCTTACTTTAGAATAAATTTATGTTTATTCTAAAAAAAATAAATAAGCAGTATGTCTAAATCACTATTTCTCCTGATTTGTTACAGCATTCCCAAAAGGAGAGATTAAGGAGTGAATGGAGTATTTTGATACAGGAAAACCTACACAACAGCATTCCCCTGTGAGTGAGGACTTCAGCTCAGCTAAATTAAAAGAGAGGTGGAGACATAGTGCATGGTTTCCATACACTGAAGCAGCATTTAAATGTGTAGTTTTTGCCATCCAAGAGCATGTCCCTATGC
Organism: Loriculus beryllinus; assembly: GCA_039877255.1. NCBI lineage: Eukaryota > Metazoa > Chordata > Aves > Psittaciformes > Psittacidae > Loriculus > Loriculus beryllinus. The sequence continues at coordinate 32,793 of JBCJKH010019665.1, forward strand.
CATAAAATGTCACTGATTAAATATACACAAATTTTTACCACATGCAATTGCTAGTTCTTGGTGTCAGTAACTCATCACTCAGATAAATGAGTGGTAGTGTTTACCCTATGGGTAAATACAAAGATTGGGTTAGTCACCAGGTACAATCCTACTATTTGTGAATGAGACATGACACAGTCTCATATAAATTTTTGGTCTACCAAGAAAGCAGACCAATGCAAGGGACATTTCCCAAAGCCATACCACTTTAATGATAATTAAGTCTAAGCTCAGTGTCATCACATAACAACTTCTGATGTCAAACATTGTGACTACTTAAAGAGGAACAGCCTTTCAGAGAATAAATGGTATTGTTAGAAAACATTTCTGTTCCCATTATCCTGTTGACCATTGTATTCTTTCATTCAATGTATAACTCACTGTGTCAGCACTGAATCTGGTCCTTATCCAAATACAGAAGGGTGGAAATTTTTAAACACCAACCATCTGTTTCCTCCTTAAAGAAATGCTGGTCAGCTACTAAAGTCACTGTCAGTGCCAGGTAAAGGATGCGAAGAATGCTTAGAAAAAAAATCTGTAAAATGTATCCCTTGTTTTCTTATCTCTTCTCACACAACAAGAAGACACTTAGTATCACCCCTATAATTGTCTTCTGGCAAATTGTTTCATCAGTATTTCCTGCCACAGATAGAATAAATTGTCATTATTCCTCTAACTTCAGTTTCTCCTCAGCTGGCTAACTAAATGTGATGTGGCCACAAAAGGTACCTTTATGAAATAGGAACCACAGTCTGCTGTACTGGTATACTGTTGAGCTTCCTAGTCTTTCAGACAGACTTTTGCTAATACTGAGAAAATCATTTAAACAGTGATTATTCAGTGTCTTAGTTCATAAAATATTTTGTTTGCTTTTTTCTCCATTGCTGTGGAGTTTTTGGGAGCAGCAATAGGATAAGACAGCAGGCAAATAAAAGTATAAGGAGAAAAAAGCAGACAAAATGTAAGATGCATCTGAGCAGCATTCTGGTAGTATTCTGTAAGGCATTAGAAATCATATTAGGATCTTGTTTTCTTACTCCAGGAAAAATCCAAATCACAGCTTTGCATTTGATCTTATTTTATTATCTGTGCTATTTTCTACAGCTTATTTGGCATGTGATGACCTTCAGCAGTAATATCTATTTCCACTACAGTACTTCACCTTTGTTGAACATAAAATTGTAAGAAGTCTGAGGTCAGTCTGGAAAAAGGTTTAGTTGCCTAATCTGTGAGTGAGTTTGGATTAGAATTATTAGCTTCTCAGTGGGTCTTCCCTCAAAGAGCAGACAAACATTGCAATACCACTATGAAAACTCTAATTATGGTGTGGAGAAGCTGGGTGATCCCATGGGGAATGGTGTGCATTGCTCTGCAACAAGTACAGCTGGACTGCTTATGGAAAAGGTGTGTTTCTGTCAAGCCTGGTTGACACCACATATGCACTTTGGAAGCCAGGAGGCATGAAAAAGAGAGCGCTGAAACAAAATGAATATGAGGGCTTTCAGCTAATGTAAGTTGGCACAGTGCCATGAAGCTATGTGGGTTTATTAAATGTAAGAGCTGCTGTGTATGTGTAAATTAGGACTGCCACCTGGCTGTTTTCCAGCTGTCTTGCCTGGTTTTATTCTGAACTTGCTGGCTGCTGTTGGAGCTACTGTACAGATCAGTCTGGACAGTCTCAGCAGATTTTTTTTTAATGTGGCTGGCCTTTTCTGTGTTGAAGATGATTGTGTTTTACCTGTATTTAAACAACAAAGTGCTACTGAAGCCACAGAGGAGATTATTCTGAGACCCTCGCAAGAAAAAAAAGCCACTTAAAAGAAAATATAGTAAAATCAGGTTAGCTTAATTAAATTACAAGTTACATAGATGCATGTAGATAATAAGTTATAATAGAAGCATATTTTGACACTTACTGCACTATAGATCAATGGAAGCTAATATATAGCACTTTCACTTTCTAATAATTTTATAAATATGTCTCTTCATTATTTCTTTCTTGGCTTTTGCTTTCTGCCTGGCTCTAGCGATACACCAATTGATAAACTTTCTGTGCTTAATTCAGTTACTGATTACTATTTCTGTGTTTCTAGACCAGTCAACATCCTTTCTTTTCTGGTGGCCAGTACAAGCCAAATCAGACAAGACTGAGAGTGCAAGTGCTGCACATTTTAGTTAATTTTGTGTCCAAAGTGTCTGAAGAATTATTTTATGATCTCACTCAATTGCCATTTTTAAGACAGTGGTGACACTTCCAAAGTTCAGGTGGGTGCCCAAATTTGTCCACACAATCCAAAGGCAATGTTTATATTCTGAGCATGTATAGAAATGTATGGCTGTGCTACACAATATGAAGTACTTGGTCAATGAACATTCTTGTCTGGCTGATCTTGCATTTGTGAAGTTGTATCTGTCTTCTGGATTTGAAATAGACTCCGCAACCTCTAGCAGGCTACATAAGATTTGTATTCTCCTGTATAGATGAGAAAAAAGGGTGAGCATTAATTCCAAGTGAGCCATCAACCCTTTTTTTCCCACATATAATAGTATCCGGATGTTCTACATCTGCTAGAAACAACTCACTAGCACCTAATACTTACAATATGTGTATAAAAAGAGCAGGCTTGTTTACATGCCAAATGCTTACACTCACCCTGCTGTCCATGTTACAAATAGAGTTGTGTGGCTGTGAGTGATTCTGGTCTTTTGCAGACATTTTTATTCTGCAAAATGTCTAATCAGATCATCACAGATATTCCTAACATGGGGAAGGGAAGTAGAGATGAGTAGCATGGGCATAATTAAAGGAAAATATGAGTCCTGTTTTCCAGATTGTATTAGGTCTTGTCTCTAACCACAATACAGGTGTTAAATAAGCCCCCCAAAACAAAACAAAAAAAAAAAAAAGTTTTTTGCTTCTCTTAACATCAGGTAATCTACTGTGATCAATCTTCAACTCACCACATACGCTGTTCTCATTTCAATAATTTTGGAACAAGAAGCAAAGGAAATTTGATGAGACATCCACCCAGCTTTCAGGATCAAGATACTGTGTTTTAATAAGCTTTTAAATTAGTAAGTGCTTATTATCATATTATATCCTAATGATTCACGCAACAAGTATAGCAACGTAAAGCTGAGACACCTATACCTTGTAAAGATCTGCACATTCTTAACACAGTTTCCTAGCAATTCAGATAACATCAAATTTGTCACCTTTACAATGTCTTGCCTTGATGTCTCTGGCATTTTTGTGTGTGGGAAAAAGGTCTTAAAGATGCTAAAGTTTATGAAACAACTTTGCCTTTAGGGGCAGCTACAGTTCACAATCTGGAATGTATCAGCAGCCCCTAATTACAGTTTTTTAAATTTTGCAACATTAAGACAGTCTGAAAGCATAAATTCTCTTAAAAATATGTACTTACTGTTTATGCCTGTTGAAATTATCTGTAAAGATAATTTTAGCTAATGGATTTTAAATGTTCTATAACTTTTGAACATTCTTAATATATATGTAGAGTTTTGTTCTTCCATCACTGAAACTCATGCAATCTAGCTGACCTTTGTCAGTTATAAACACTTAACTGCCAGCAGAGCCAGTTTTGCTGGCACCTTCATATCAGATTCCTGAAAACATGTGCTTTTCAGGACCTATTGCAGATACCAGGAAGGTCACAACATTAGTATAGCATGTAGATCAGTCTCCTTGCTTACTGTTCAGCAGCTATCTCTTTCGTTTTCTCTGTAGAAGAAATGTTTATTTGCAATTTTCTCACAGCTGGAAGAAGTTGAATGAGCTTGGACATAGGAATTACACTCTGAACCCATGTATTAAGATATAACCCTGCTCCAGTTCCCAATTAGGACAGTATCAAAAATTCTACTAACCAAAATAAAGGCAAAAAAAAAGGAACCAGTGTTTTCTGCTTACCTGACATGCTTAAACCACGACACTTAAGCATGAAAGATCAATGTAATTCTGGTTTGTCCCCATTAGATTGCACTTATTGCTATTCAGATACTCTGCATGCAATCTAATTGTGTAATGACCATGTCTTAAGACCCCTATTTAGATGTCTAATATTTACATTTTAAGGTCTTTACCACTATAGAGAAGCTGGTCTTGTCTTCTGCTTCAAAACATCTTACTGCCTTTTTTGACAGTGGATTTTTTCAAGCTTGTTAATCTATAGAAAGTACAATGGAAGACTGCTAGGACTTTGGAAAATGAGCTAGTACAGGGAGAAGGCAGAAAAGTTTGTGCAGTAGTTTTATTTTAGCAGAGCATTGGGCTATTTTCCAGTGGGAGCAAGAGTTGCAAAAACAGGATGCTCTGAGTCACATCTAGCGGATCAGATCTCCTCACTAGAATGCAAATACAGTGTACACTCAAACTGAAGGGGTGTGAGGACACTAAACTGATGTGATAAGAAAACTGAGGAGTTAAAAGGAAGTGTACATGCTAGGAACCCAGTTGAAAAGCCATAGGAATTGGAATTTCTAATGGTGAAGCACTTGGATATGACCAAAGTGTTAATGATAAGGAAAATACAGAATTAACCAATATATGTATGTTTTTCTGCATTTGGAAAGATGTTCTATGAGTCTGTAGAATTTGAGAAATATTAAGTCAAGTACTTCATTCATCCACCTGGCAACTGAAAACAGAAAGGATGTGAAAAAACTTCTCCTATAGGTAGTATTTTTAAGTCTTTTTTTGCATCAAATAGTTCTTAAAGATTCCTCGTATACCTTGCCTGATGTTGTTGACTGGTAACTTCCAGAAAAAAATTTGACAATTTCATGAAACTACTGAAGTGTTAGTACAGTACCACTGTTCATTCAAGGCAAATAGGAATACTGGAGTAACTACAGGCTGGGTAGTGTGATATAAATCCTAGGAGGGAGTGGTCAAGAGGACTGACACGGGATTCAGCTAGAAAGGAGTGAAGGGTGAGGAACATAACTGATTTCTGAAAATTAGTTTTTCTCAAAAAAATTGATATGTTGGCAAGATTATGATTGATTGAGAAAACAGTTGTGTAGCTATATTTGGACTCTTGTAGGGTGAATGAATTCATATTGCCTGACACTATTATCTAAAATGCAACACAGTATGCTAACAATAAAACATAATACCAGATTAAGAGATGGCTAACTGACAGATTGTAAAAATAACTGTCAGTAGAGTATCATCATGCAGGTATCTGTATTTCTACAGTAAATACCATCTTTTTCCATATTTTCATCAATGTCTTGGAAGTTGATAAAACCACTACTAATGAGATTTCTGTCAAGTGTGGTAAAGGGTGTTCTGGAAACTACTGATGTGAACCGCACAATCAGAAAAAAGTAACTGAAACTGCTTAGGAAGCTGGCCCCTGCAAAATGTTTCTAATGCCAAGAACTTGGTTTGATGACCTCTGAAGATTTTCTCATTTTACTTCAGTTTCTCTGTTTCCTCTGCATCTCATCTTTAGGTGCTCTCATTGACACAGAGCAGTTCAGCTGCGAGATGTCTTATGAGTTCTCTGTATTCACAAATACACCAGTCTACTCCAGACATGATTACTTGGCTACATCCCTGCAAAAAATCGCCTAATGAATCTGCTTTTGAGGGCAATTGTCACAGCCTGGCCTCTTCCATAGTGTTACATTTTCTTTCCTTTCACTTCAGGATGGTCTGGTCTAAATTGCCCTTTGGGAGTGGTCCCTGACCTTTGCTGGTTCCCAGGCTGTTTTCTGGAGTAGTGGCAAGGTCAAAATGATGGCAGAGACTGCTGAGTGGTTTGACAGTGTATGTGGATGAGTTCCAGGGATGGAACTTGTGCCTGGGTCTGCACTATATAGTAGTGCGGATACAACCTTTCTTTGCAAATGAAAGTCCTGCCTTCTCTCTCTAACATCTGTCAGTGTATACTCGTCTGACAAGTCAAATTCAGCATGGATGAAATGAAGCATGTATTTCCCTGCCTGCGATCACTGCTTCTGACAAATATGTCCTCACAGCTACTGCTTTTCCTGATCTCTAACATTCTGTCATATAGAATGATAATCTGAACATGTCCCTCAACCCCAGACTCTTCATCAAGCCTTGTGTCCTGCCTTGGCCAGTCAATAGCCCTACACAGCTTACACTCGTAGTACAAAAATTAACACAACAAAGAATGAATAATAAGGATAAACTTATCTGGGAGCAAGGAATTTGAAGTGCACCTTCAAAGTGAGGAAGGGATTTGGGGCACAGGGAGAGTCATATGATTGAAAGCATGGTATGGACTTAAAAACCATAACTAACATACAGTTAAACATGAACTTTTAGAAAGATGTATGGATAGATAGCCAGGGAATACAGGGAGAGAATTGATTTTATCTTTGCAAGTGAGCCTGATCATTAGATTTAACTACCCACTATAATACTATAAACCAGTCTGTTTTGCAAAGCTGACAGGATAAAAACATGTAAATACCTTTATGTTACCTGATACTGAATGAAAAATGCACTTAGCCTTGACAACAGCTAAGAGGTGAATAGGAAGAACCTGTTCCAACCTGAAAAACTGTTAGAATGGAAAGGAATGTTAAGATTTTTCATCTTTTGTATTTAACTGTTACTGCTTTTATACCCTAGAATATTTTTTCACTCAAAGCACTTAGTGTCACATAGGTTGCTTGGGTAGGCAACCAAAAAGCAATGGTACTTTTATACTGAAATAGTCATGCAAAATTAGAGCATACATACAGACCAGCCTTTGTTTCTGAGTATTGATGATTTGTTGGAAGTAGTGCCTAGATAACTAATATAACTTTAATGTGGTACATTACCTCTACCTGCAGCTTCTGTCTACTATTTATTTATCCTCCAGGTGTCCAATAATGTGTGTAAAACACATGGAAACCATGTGCTATGTGGAAAAAGTGCTGAAGATCTAGAATGTAAAGCCCCTAAGCCAATTCCTTTGTGTTGTAACTCCATTTAATGAAACTGAGCTGAACAAAATTTCACCAGTGATTAATCTGGCTCAAGCTGTTAATTTGCTAAACAACACGGAGAAAAGAGAAAATAGCTCTTTTCCTGAAAGCATTTCTTAAAGCTATATATTAAATATCAATGCATACCATACAGAAAACTGACTCACTGATTCATTAAGACCTTATAGAACAGTGCCCTGTGAGCAGATACTACCTACAAAAATGAGCGATCTTTTGCTGTTTCATTTATTTACTTCAGTATGAGATTATTTTGTTTGAGAGAGGCCCTGCATCATGATAATGAGTGCAATATTAACAACTACTGAATAATATTACATCATGCCATCAAGTATCTATATTCCACAATAAATTTCACTGCAAGGCTGGGTTTTCCTCAAAAAAAAAAAAAAAAAAAGAATTTTATTGATTGGTTCTGCTCTTTTTACCACCTTCACAGGTATTTGAGGGACAAATAACCCCTACTTCCTTACTGGGGATAGATGAAGGACAGGCAGAGACTTAACAGCCTCCCGGTAAAGTGCCTGCAGATAAGGAGGATGAAGCCTGTCTTTTGTTTGCTCTCCAGTAGGTGTATGTCATGCACATTCAGACTGGAAGAATGAAGGGAGATGTGAACTTGGATGCATTCTACTGAAGTCAATAAATTCTATGGAGCCTATGACTTACCCTTTTAAAAGTGTGGCTTTGTTGATTCGCAGAATGATGAGGATCTCTCCTTGCATATTGTCATTGGCATTTAGTAATCTTCAGCTCTGGAAGGACTGACTATTAGAACTCTTATTTGTAATCAGCACTGTAAAAAGCTCTGTCCTGTTCACATTGTCTGGCTGCAGCAAGCATAAATGTATTTATTGAAGACCATTCCAGGGCATTGTAATTGTCCTTATTTAGTCAGTCTTAAAAAGGGAGAAATATATAATTCATGGCAATCTTTTGGCTGACCAAGACTCATGACAAATGCTTACAAATGGGGATAAAACCTGAACTGTCAGTGGGATAATTAGTTTATTCCAGTGCACTGAAAAGCTGTGGTTGTGATGATGATGGGTGCCATTTGATGACTAAGGAGTCATATTGCAACACAAGCACATGCTCCCTCTTCCCCTCTCCTCCATTATACTCCTTATTTAGCCAGCTATGATACTGCTTTTCAAAGGAAAAAAAAAGGAGTTGTTTTAACTCTGCTATTCTCTGGATCTTTTAAAGTAGTGATTGACAGTCCCCATTTGGCTAGAGTAGCATCCAAGACCACAGATGTCAAAGAGAAATATTTGCAAATTCTGTCCTCTCTCTTAAAGCAATTATTTTTAGTTTCTGTAAAAAGGCTATACCCAGATAGTCATAAACAGATTCCTAATGCAAAGGTTGACAGCAAAGTGGCTGTATTACAAAACAAATTTTACCCTTTGTCAATAGGATCCATACTCTGGATTTTCTTTCTGCCAGCACTACTGGTCACAACATAAGAAAACTGCAACTGGCTTGTTATTTTCCTGTCATTTTTATATAGATAGAATAGCTGTGGAGGGAAAGGAGGAGAGGAATATTAGGTAGTTCTTCTGCTTTAGCATAACACAGAACATAGGATAGTCTGAAGCTAGTCCAGAATGTTGTCAGACAGGCAGCAAGTGGACTGAAGCTATAGTCACACCAGATAACCTGTAACTAGGGACATTATTTAAGTCAAATAGCTCAGTCTTGCAAATTCTTATCCTTCAGTCTCTGAGAATAAAGTACTGGAGATTATACATCTGATCACTTGCGAGCTTCTTGCCATGTGTCTTATCCACAAATAGCAGAGAATGAAGACAACTAGGAATTAAAAAAGACAAAACTAAAACTGTACAGTTCCATCATAACAGTGACATTGCTTTATAGAATGTCAGCTGGCTTTGAATGTGTCACATTATTATTTTTGTTCCTTAATATCTTTGATTAAATTCCTAAATTTACCTTCTGTATTATTACAATGCTTTCCTAAGCCTTTCGTAATGAAGCACAAAGGAGTATTACTGGGTTTCTTATAGCAGACCCTGACATACATCGTCCATTCCAGGAAGAATAAGAGTAGAAAGATAAACCAAGTGTAGAAAAAAACATTTAATCTATTAAAAGTGCTCCTGAGGAAAAACAAATCATAAGCAGTTAGCCTGCAGATAATTCCTATTAGAAAGATAAATAATAAAGCTGGATCATGAGAACTAAAGCACTGGCAGCTCTGTGGTTAAAGAGGAACTCTTCATACTAAATGAAATCAAAGCAAGCTTACTGTGACAGATAGACCTGCCTCTGCAAAGGACAAGGCTAGTGAAAAGAGTTTTCCTCAGATGAAGATATTAACAAGCAATATAAGGACTGAAATACATCCACTTCACAATAAATGCCAAACCATAGATCAAGAATCCAAGTTTGAATAATGCTAGGTATTGGATTTATTTGTATTACTTAAGTAAACATAATACTAAAGTGTCCAGTAGAAAGGCTGAAATGTTATTCATGACATAAAATTTACCACTTTAAAAAAGGTAAAGTTTCAAAAGGATAGCATGCATTTTATTGCTTTTCTTGCTTGTACAAGATTCACTTAAAGGAAGAATATTAGTTGTTTCAAATTTGAAACTCATGTCTTGCTTACGTTGTGTTCATGGGGCTCTTGCTGATGTCACTAGGACATTAAAAGGCAGAGTATCTTCACATCATACAAATGTAGTGACATTTGGGAAGAAAGTGAGATTTGTACCACAGATAAGGGATCTGCATTGCAGCCAAGTGAAGGAAACTTTGTTCTTGGTCTTTAATAAACTTCCTGTCACATGTATCACTCCCAGTCTCAATAATTTCAATATTAGTGAACTTCCTTCTTTCATGATTAGTGAAGTGTCTGTAGCTGGATAACAGAGGTTAGTTATATTCTAAATGTCAGTTTTAGCAGAGTGTAAATGACTGGGGAAGACAAGCAGTGCAATGCATGTATGTAATACTTTGATGTGTAGAGATTAACTATTTTACAAGATGAATCATTTCCTGATGCCTCAAATGAGTGGGGTTATTTTTCTTCTCTTTATTTTAAAAAAGTGGATGGTTGCATTGTTGCATTAGTGATGATGAAAGAAAGGTATTTCTTTTGTGAACTCAGAGTCACACCTCTCCATAACTCCTTCCATTTAAGGAGTTAATGGCTGACCAGATGACCCCTTATTTATATGACATGATGTACTTTTGATATGGTAAGCATTTACAAGGAAACACACTGTTGGTTTGGGGAGATACAATCTGTGCCCTTTTTCTGTGAGTAGGTTTCTTGAAGTGAACCCACCAAGAGATTTTCCTTGCCAGCTTAATTCATAGAAACTGGTATCAGCTTTTTCAGATTTTGTTTCAGTAAAAAAGAAGTATTAATGTAGTTACTGCCACCACATACTGCTTTTGGACACATACTAACATGACACTGTGTTGTGTGGGTAGCTCTCTAAAAGGGTCTGGCAGCACTTTTATTGTGACCCCCTGTGCCAATAGATGTGCTAAACTCTGTTTATGACATTATGAAAATGTGTGAGCTAGATGGGGTCACACAGTGTCATCATTAGCACAGAAGGTTTCCACCAATACCAAAAAAAGGGTATTGGTGGAATCAAACGTGTATGATTTCTCCAATTAAAGTCAATACCTTTTAAATTCAAAAGCTAAGTAGATACAGGTAAAGCCTGAGTCTTTAATTGCTGAGATCTAAGTCTGGAAATTCTACAGCTTGGCTAATTCTGTGACAGTGTATGTGGAATTGTAAATAAAGACAGCTCAGTTACAAATAGCTGTCAGGCATGGCTTGCAGTCTCAAGAGGTAAGCAGAGATGGATGATTGACATGAACTGCATATTTTTAATTAAGAAATGAAATATCCATATGATTACTATTTTTATCTTTTTAATTGTATAAAAGGTTTAAAAATTATTTTTTCATTGCATTAATTAATAAATAACTTTTTTAATTGCTTATTCATCAGGAAATGGATCTACTTCGTTGAGTTTTTCATTTTTCCTCTTCAGATTTGTCTCCAGGGCAAACATCTCTTTAGCTACACACCTGGCCTGGAAGAAACATCCTATTTCAAACTCTACTTGTTATAACAGTGCCTGGTATGACAATCCTATTGCAGAGCTGGAGGTATGACAAAGTAAGTTGCAGTTCATAAAGCAGCCAAAGCAATTTTGTCTTGGCTCTAAGGGGTACAGGGTGTAGTTTGGGTGTACAAGCTAGGAAAATCAGTTCAGTCTAAGTCTTTGTCTAGGACTAAAGGATTTTATTATCATGTACAGTAACCATGCTAGCACTGTCACTTGGTGCTAGGTTGCATGTCTATACCTCTACCCTTTTGGAGAGCTGATGGGAAGAGGAATTACTGAAGCTGGCTTGTAGGTGGGGAGAAAACGTTGCGCAGAAGTACACTGGTTTAGAAACAGCACTCAGTGACTTATATAGCCCTTTGTCACTGGCTTTCATGTCTTCACTGGATCTTCTGCTGGGCAGAAGAAAGAAATAAATCTTTATACATTTATATAAGTCTAATCTAATGCTGGTAAAGACAAAAACTGTCTGTCCTCCAGTTACCTTTACATTTATGCATACATGCAGAATGAGGCAGATTCAACTTTTTACCCTCATGCCACACTTTCACCTTAGAGTATCCTTGAATATTTTATAAATAAGATGGACCTTGTTTATTCCAGTTTTTATAGTTGCCACAGGGTAAAGTGTGGCTCTGTTGTACCTGGGATGCAAAAGGGATGCGAGAGCATTAGCTATGCACCCCACATTTTGTATTACACTGCCAAAGTGTCTCTAAAGAGCAGCAGGAGCTCTGTCACATCCTGCCTAGCTCACCTCACTCTTTTCACCCAGGTTGATGGGTCAGGCAGGTTGTAGCAATGGGAAGTTACTATCTACAAACCTATTGTTTCATTAGTTTCTTACAATAAAAGCCTACCCTGAAGCAGCACAAAGGACATAAAATGCTAACAAACTAAACCATCTACTGTTGGTGAAGAGGGAACTTTCTTTGTGGAATATGTATTATCTTATACTTTTCTTTTTCAAGACTTAGATTAATGTTTGAAGACAATACAGCTTGCTCAAACTGATGTTGGTAATACCTCTTTATATTGTCAGGGAACGAGTGTTCCTCATGGGCTGTGGGCACCACCACACTAATGAAGAGTTTGTGCCCATTGGCCTGGACAGCAAGGGAGTCCACTCAGTGACCAGTAATGTAGTGGCCTGTTTTCAAATGAACCAGTGCCATATAGCAGATGCCTTTTGAGGTTGTCATCTGCTTGCTCAGTGAGCTTAAACATGTCTCATAACTCCGTTTCCTTGATCACTGCAAGCCCTTTTTCCTCATGGCAGAGAGAAGTCTTGAGGGACTATTTTAAGGGTCATAGAGGGAAGACTGAGGGGGAGAATATATATGCAATTTCCCAAAATTCAGTTCCATTCTTTCATACTCAGAGCTTAAATTCATGCAACATTGTGGAGGAACATGTCTCTTAAAATGCAATCCTTAGCAATCTTATCTCTGTTTATTATCTTATTTAAAGAAAATGTCCAGCCTTAGGAAACAAGCCACAAACAATGCAGCTTAACAGTTATAATGGTGTAAATGTGAATCTAAGAGGAAAAACAAACAAACAAGCAAACAAACCAGAAAACAACAAACAACAAACAAAACAAAACAAATAAA
>JBCJKH010019665.1:49042-64156 GCA_039877255.1 Loriculus beryllinus
GGCATTATTTGCATTTCAATTGCCAGTCTTTGTCACACGCAGGGAAGCTGTGATCTTGAATAAGTTTTAACTTGTATGTTCCAATCTTTGCCAGGCTTGAGTGAGAAAAAATAAAAAAATCTTCAGTCTTTAATGTCTGGAATATTTTCAGTGGTCCACCTCTCTTGCAAGAATTGGTGTCCCACTCTAACAAGGTTGTCAAAGGAAAGGCAAATGAAAGCCGCTTATTCTTAAGTAGGTTTGCAGGAGGCAGAAAACAGTCAGTAGCTGTTTCTTGCAGGTCTGTCAAGGAGACTGCTGTTAACTGCTACCTAGTTGTTGGAACAGTGTCCTGCTATATATATATATGTATGCATATATATATATGTATAAAAAGTTCTTTGTTTTCTGGATCCTTTGTCACTATTAAACAGAGCTGTACTTTTGTTATCATGAGGATGTCCTATATAGTTTTATTTCAGCTAGGCACAAAGCAGGCAGAGTTTGCTGGTGAATCTAGCCAGTAGAGCTGTAAATATGTTTGCATAGTCATTTACACTTGAGAAAAGTAAGAGTGAAGAGCGGACAGAAGTCAGAGCTGGTACTTTTGCTCAGTTATCCAAAGCTGCCAGCATCCCAGAAGCATCTTTGTATAGCAGGAATTGCAATGTTAGCTACTGCAGAAGCATCGGTTCTGTCCTACTTGATGCTGGACTTATTAGACACACTTGAGCATAGCAAATCCAAGAAGGATTTCTAGCAGATAAACATCTGAAGAGCTGTAGCTATAAATTACTGCTCAGCATAGGATCTTCTGCCATTAATGATAGTTGTCTGGTGTGACGATGTTCCCTTGAAGAACATTGAAAGGAATTATATAGCCGTTTATGATACAGTGAAAGCTATTGCAGATATGTCAACATTTTATACTGTGAACAACATTAATTCATTGTGTCTATTCCAAGTGGAATAACAGAGACGTATCTCTGCTTTTACACTTAGAAGCAATTAAGCACCAGGCCACAACGAGGTTTATTAGCTTGGGCTAAACATCATATAATATGGTCAGATAGTTTCTTTTCAGTCTGGGAGTGGACAAAGCAGCCTTATATTTGCTATAAATGTGGTATAGGCTTACACAGTTTCTCTCAAAATAGCTTCAGATATGTTCTGGTCTATATGCAAAAGGTTTTGTGGGTAGGATGCAAATAAACCTCAAACTGATCAATCTTAATCCAGTATCAGAGTGGATTTTTTGGTCTGTTTATGCCTCTTAAGAAGAGGTTTAGGTTAAACTGAAAAGGTGTGCTTAAAGCAGAGCAAAGCTGTTTACATTTGGGATTATACCAGCATAGCTTCACCTAGACAGCTATATCAGCATAGCGGGTAAAATGTAGACAAAGTCTGCAGATGTACTGTGATAAAAATGTAATAAGCTATAGGATGGAGAGGAGGAAGGATGAGAATAACAACAATAATTTGTTGTTTGTATTTCACAAGCTTTGAAAAACTTAAAAAAACCCCTTTTTTCTCTTTCCTGTTTCTGTGTGAAAGACTCAAACAGACAATAGGGTAAAATAATTCTGTGAGGGTTTAGGAAACTATGCTGCTGACTATATAGAAAATGCTGCCAAATTCAGGATATAAGTAGGCTGAAATAAACAGAAGAACAACATTTTCTTTTCCCAAATATCTTTTAAAGTAGATCTTCCTTTTCTCATAACAACCATATGCCAAAATAGTTCACACTGAAATGTTGCTGGTACATCCAGGTTACTTCAATGAAAATACATACTGCACAGCCTTTTACCTCTGTGGCACACTTCCCTTTAAAGCATTCGCCCCTTCATACACCAGCAAAATCAAGCATGCTGCATGTTGTTACACATGCAATCTTAGCCTGGACAAGAGTGTGGGATTTATGAGTCTCTGGATAGGGGCTTATAAGTTTGAGACAACAACGTGCTTACATTTCAGCAAAGATGGTGCTAGCTGGCTCGCTCTTAGGATTTCCATGAAGCAGTGTTGGCACCAGCTGCACAGGAAGCTGAGAATACCTGGACCCTCAAAGGGAGGTCAAGTACCTCATTGACAGCGTGAAGCAGGCATGAAAGAAAGACTGGGAATGCAATTGCTTTCAGAGAAAAACTGGGGGAGAAGAGGTTCAGCACAGCGTGTCCAACACCTTCACACCCATGGGCTGGCCCTGTGAAAATGGAAACAGCTCAGTACTGCAAGGACTGGAAATCCTCATGTTTCACTTCAGTCTTTGAGTACAATTAATATGTCTGGAAGCATAATGTCCCATCTACTGTTGAAATGAATTGCTTCCTAAATTTATTCAAATATATTCAAACCAGCTATAATGGAGGGACATGGCTTACAGACTCCTACAACAATGATTTCCCACCGGTGACATTCATCGTAATAACAGAGTCAGTGCTTCACAGCTGAGCCTGTTTTCACATTGTCCTGAGTGGAGCTTGCTCATGCGTGCAGTCCTGCTGGAAGAAGCAAGACTAAACACTTTTTGGGTGCCGTGGCAAAATAAAGGCTGTAAGTGTCAAGCTCCTAGGATGTGATCGGCTAAGATGCTGAATCATTTTGACTCCCACTGAACTCAATGGAAAATTCAGCATCTTTTTGGATCTGCCTCTTGTTAATGGGAGCATCTCTTCTTGTCCGTGATGATCTTTGCTCCTCCCCTCCATGGAGAAGCAGCACAGCCTCCATCCACTGAACATAGCTATGGGTGAGAAGGCTTACAATGGCTCAAGGTGTAGTTTGGGTTTTCACAGGCTAGATCAAGAATTCTCAGGGCTGAAAAATTATGTTTGAAAAATATCACAGAAACACCATTTTTACTGTGAGCATTGCTTCTGGCATTGAGTCTGATGGATATTCTGAAGTAGAATAAGCAGCATTCAGCCTGTCCCTACCATCTGCCCAACTCCTGTTTTCTTTTCCTCATTCAGTACCGTTGGAAAATATCAACAGAAAGTGTTTTTTTTCTTTACCAAGAAGGATCATGGGCTGTTTTGTACTTACACTCATGAGTCCTTTGTATTCTGGGAGAGTACAGCTGCAGCATAATGAATGGTAACCATTTGAACTCTGAGATAAAGTGCTCCAAAACTTGATAAGGGCTCTTGAACTATGTTCATGCTGCACACAGGACTAATCAGGCAATTGGATAAATCTCATTTTCTGCCCAATTACAAAATAAGAGCAACACAGGAGATGTATTCAAGATATAAAACAGAGATTTGGGAGCAGATGGAAATCTGAGCAAGTATTGGGTTAGGGACTTTTTTTTTTTCTCCCTGAGTGTTTTGTATGATCATACAAAATCCATCTGAGGAAAGAGCAAAGTTAAGCCATGACTGCTTCATTAGCTAGACAAATTGGAGAGAAAAGACACAAGTTATTATTTACTTTTAGCTATTTGTAGTAGCACCTTGAGGAACTACTGACCATGGAGACATTATTGCACTGTTTACTCAACAAATACATAAACAGATTCTTTGTTGTAAACAACTGATGCTTGAAAGAATGTATCACACAAAGTATAGAAGTATATAAATGTACATTTTTAACATAGAACGCTGAAGCACGGTCAAGATTCAAACCCATTGTTTCTCACTTTTTTATATAAGATTATCTTTAATCGATACGGAGATAAAAATGTACAGCTTTTAGCTTTTCAAAGCACAATAAGGGAGAAATCACTCTAGACTTGCTAGCATTGCTTTCCTAAATAGTCTATTCTGTGTCAATTATTCACTTCTCTTCTAAAACTCTTTTTTACTAGGTTTGTTTGAAATGCATGCTACATGACTGAAATTTTTTACACCTCAAAATTTGGTATCATGTCTTTTTATGACCATGGGAAGTGTCTGTAAATTCTCCCTAGAGTAATTCTATATATCAGAAATGTCTACTTTTTCTGAAAGGAATCACCCTCTGGAGAAGACTCTCATGGTGCAGTGAAAGCCTGTTTTACTAGCCGAGACTGTAATGCTTATTTCCAGAGACATACAATGAAGGCAAATGAATTTCCATAAAGGTGTTACTAGCTTTTCTGGTGCACCTTTCATCTCCTAAATCTCATTAAGCAAATGCTTAATTAAACCCATTAAAGGGAAGGCAATGCCTTATGAAAGCACTGTGCCAAACATTTTGATCCTACAGACCATGAAATCTGGTAGAGACTCTATCACCCCTATTGAGCTATTAGGAAATATTCTGATTCTGCATTGACGGGATAAAATGTGGTGAGACCTTCTGAGATGGAGGACAGACAGTCTATATTTTGTCTGACCGCATTTAAGTGTCTTCTGTGTCAACTAAAACATATATGAGTAAATCAAATGGCACCAGGTTTATTCCAAGCCAAACTGGGTTACTCTGAGTAGGTCTGTGCATGCAGTTTGTCTTACTCTCCAAACCAGTGTAGCCGTGCAGAGAATTACATCTGGGAATGGTTCCTCACCATACTGACCTCTGAGCATAGGCACAAGCTCAGAAGTTATTTGGTATAGCAATAACTGGTTCAGGCCAAAGCTGTGCCAGAAACTGCTCTAGCAATTTTTTGGCAGGTAGGAATGATTGAATCCCAGTGCCCAGCACTGCTTCCTAGCCATGTTTAATTTGTTAGAGACAGCCTTAAGGTGCAATTAATCCCCTCCCAATATAGACATCAAATGTAGATGAGTGCTTCTTAAGCTGTGATCCATGGACCATTTGGTGGTCTGTAAGACATCACAAAGTGATTTCACAATTGTTTTGAAACAACCTCAACAGCTTTTAAATATTAATGCACACACATATATTTCCAGGCATGCAAACAAGAAAACGAAATGGGGAAAATAAAAGTCACTCTAGACTTTTGTCAGGGTAGCTGAATTTTATTCTGATATAAATGAAAACCATCCTGGCAGTGCTGTAATAAGATGATCCTTGGCATAGTTTCAAAAAGGTTATCTGGAAACAGGGTTAAAAAGAGTTGAGGAACAGCAGGCTATGGGACCCCTCGGTGTCCAGCCAGACCCATGACTGTCTGCTGCTTGAAAGGATGTGCAGATGCATCACCTTGGGTGGGAGCTGGTTTTGCTATTCCATGAAATACAGGAACATCTCCCCTGTACTTCTGTGTACAGTGAGGCAGAAGCAGGAGGTAGATGGAAATGAGTATCATTAGGAGTTTGAACTGGGAGTGAACAGTGCATTGGTAGCATGATAGCTCTAGTGCTCTAAGTACCTACTATGTCAAAGCCCTACATTTTATTAGTTACTATTTCAGTTTTGGTACTCTTGATGGTAGTCATGTTCCTCATCTTGTGCTGTTTGCCCTGAGTTTCTGACCCATACCTCTGTCTCACTCCCATGGTAAGGCACTGCTGCCTCTGAGGTCTTTGCTGTCTTTCTGTCCTTCCCCAGACAAGTTCTGTTGTGGAGCAGAGCCTGGGACCAGGGGGGTAATCAGTGGATATCTTCAGACCAAATGTAGGAGTGAAACAGGAATATAGTTCTTATATTGTAAGTGAAGAGTAGAAAGTCCCGGCTTAGCAGCTGATGTGCAAATTGATTCTGAAAGGGTGGATGGATCATAGCTTAAAACTCAAGAGTCTTTCTGCACTGCTATTTCTATCATAGACCATATAGAGGATCTAATGTCCAGCAAGATTCAGCTGGCTGAAGGATGGGAATTAGTGAGGGGATTGACTCACCCATTGTCCTCTAAAATATTACTGCTGCCTCCCCAGTCAGAAAAACATCTCGGTTCAATAGTACCTCAATACTTTTTAAGATGACTACTTGGCCAGGTTTAAATGAGGTCACTTCAGGTTAAATTTTACTTTATGTGAGGCATCCCTGATACACCCATGTACCACATTTCTCCAGTCTGCATCACTAAGTTTGTGAAAGGCTTACTTAGACATTTAACTTTATATGAATTCATCCTTTTTGTGGTGTGTTCCAATATCATCTGAAATTTCTATTAACTAATTTGGCCATCAACCAGTTTGTCGGTGCCACATAATAGGGTTTTGTGGAAAATGGGTTTTTCGGTGTGTTAGGAATGTCATGTTTTAATCAATGTCTCTTTGAATGTTAAATATAATGAAGGCTGTGAGAGACTCTAAATGCAGAGAGAGAGTTTCCATGGAAACTGGAGCAGTGTCAGCTGGGTACCCTGCTCCAGTAACGCCCCACACTCAGGGCTGTGGCCTCCCAAAGCATTTTTAGCAGTTAGATGGAGATGTTTTGAGGCTGTGAGCAGAAAAGCTGGATGCTGGCTTGGGGGTAGCTTGTAGGCTGGCCACGGTGATGTGGTGGTAGGGTGGCAGCTAGTGGAGTCCTCCAGTAATCTGGCACATGTGTCTTAGGTATACTGCTTATATAAAACTTATTTAGCATAACTTGCTTTAGCATTAATAGCTAAGCTTGCTGAAGCTTTAGGCTGCAAGCATGTAGAATTTTTACCCAGCCAAGTAAAAAAAAGTCCCCAGAGCTGGTTCAAGCCAGGAGATAAGAATTCATTAACAGAAGCTGCAGCCTTAGAGATAAGAAACCTCCTGCCTAGAAGCAATAAAGGGACCCACTGAAGAATAGGGAGAACCCAGACCCTAATATTGCTGCTGGTCAGAGCTGTCACAGGAGGGGTAGGGAATGCAGATTGTAAGGGTATAGTTGCCGGGGATTTCTTTTTTCAAGGTCCCTCTTTGGAGACACCCAGCTCAAGATGCAGTGATATTAATAAAACTTACTTTTATAGAGGAATCTATCTTTCATCTTATTGATTCATCAGAAACCTGGAGTTGAACTCTGTTATATGTAATTTCTATAACCCACAGGAGGACCCTCACTGTTCAGGGGCAAGTGCAATGGTCCTCTTGGCCACAGGCTGGTCAGTCCTGACTCTGATTAAGGAGATGAGGTTTCAGAAAAAAAATCAGATACCCTACACAGATCTGGACTTGCAAACCCGTGAAGATGCAGCTTCTGAGCCTTCTGCCTTGACTTTCCTCTAATAAGAAGAGCTTATGACCTGCAGGGTAGAGAGGAGAAGCCCCATCATCCAGCGCATCCTGGTGATGTGAGGAAGGCCATTCTGACAATCTGGAAGGTATCCCTGGCCACTTCAGTGAGCACTGCAAAGGACCCAGGTGCTCTCTGTGATCACTGTGTGTTTCAGTACTCATTCGCTGATCTGTGTTGCAGAGTATTAGCTCCTCAGGAGCCTGCCTTATCAAGGTCCCAGGCATCCATTGAGTGTCCACAGAAAGCTGGTGGAATGACTCAGAGGAACTGTGGAGCAAAGCCAAATTCCTACAAAGAAAATACAATCTTTCATTTTTCCATCTTATTCTAGATGACAAAGTGCTATGACACCTTTCTAGGTTATTAAAATTAAAGAGGTTTTCAAAGTGCCATTTATTTATTGTCCTTTCTGTTTCATTTCCTTATTGCAGCTTCTCATGGCTCAGAAAATAAAACTACATTGAAAGCTCTTTGAGGCAGGGATCATTATTGTATTTATTTTCAGTGCTCCATGATCTCAGTTCCTGCATAAATCTTTTAGTCACCGTGCTATACTTGCAATAATAATAGCCAGGACCATCTACTAGGTGCTGCTTGTTACACATGTTCATTCCCCATTGATGCTCCTGGTCTTTCACTAAGTTTTTATTCAGTCTTCAGCAGTAAATCCAATCCCAATAAAAAAAAAATGTTTTTATTGTAACTTCCACAAATACTGAACACATTACTTTCTTTAAGATGTGGAGTATTTAATACATTTCAGCTCACAGGGAAATGAGCCTTCCACTTTCAAGCGTGTGAAGCAACAGAGTGAAAGTGGGCATATTTCAAACAGACGTGAATGCTCTCTCAAGCTTACTCTGTCTCTGTTGGCTCTCAGCCACAATTTTAAAGCAATTTGCCCTAATCCGCCATATGGTTTTCTTTCTTTGCATTTTATAAAACTGTAGGGCTAAGTGAATGTGCCTATTCGATAGCACTGACACAAGCCTGATTTAATTTAGACTTCCGTATTAACATACCAACTAAATCAGTGCTGCAGCCTACGAGGGAAACTTCAGTGTTGTGCACAGCCAGGCTGTAATTAGTTACCAAGTGGTACTAGCCTACAGCCCTTGAACTGGTTCTTCCTTATGATTATTTTTTGTAGAGGTCAGCCCGAAAGAAAATCAGGTCTACACCAGCAGCATGTGACCCCCGGTCTCTTCCCCAGATCAAATCAGGCCTCCAGTAAGACATTCTTCAAGCCTGAAATCACTTCCAAATGGCAGACATTCTTAGTAAATCTGATTCATCATGTGGAAGATCTATAAGCTTGCTGTGTGAAAAACATCTCTGACTGAAATTTCCAGCAAGCACTGCCAGTGAATCCTTTTATTCAAGGAGTCCATGCTGTATACTTTTATATCACAGATGGCTCCAGGACTCAGAGACAATTTCCTTAAATAGGCTCTCATACCAGGCTTGTCTACACGTTTTATTTTGGAATTTTTAGCCTGTAATAGGAATGTGACATGGTTCACTAAACATACACTCTGTGTGTGTGTTTTAAGCACACAAGTTGCCCCATAAGCTGCAGTGGGTCTGCTGCCCTGTCTGCTGCCCATGTACACATCTGCATGCTTGTTTATTCCTTTTCTGGATCAGTTGTAATGTGCATTGCAGGGTACCAGGCTAGCTTGGGTTCCTAACTCCATAGCAGCATGTTTGGCCTTTGTCATGGACACAACTTAGCTCAGCTGCTTCAGTAAAACAAAATATAAGCAGCAAACGCAGAGAGAGGCATTACATGAAAAAAATAGTTTTATAATTTTGAGGGAAAATAATAATTCTAAATTTAATTATAGTAAAATTTTAGTACTAATCTATAAAGAAATAGTCACAGAAATAGGGAGCAGCAGAAGATGCCAAGCTTCTGACAAATTGCTGTAATATACGTTAAACAATAATGAGAACCAACTTAACCAATATGTTAATTAGTAAAGCATGGATCTTAAAGTCATATACTAAAGAAGAGCCTTTTTTTCATTGTTGCTCTTGTCTAGCTATTGACAAGTAAGGAGCAAAGAAAAGTGCTGCCCTGTGTGATGGGGATGCTGGACTTTTTCTAATTCAACTGACATTTTTTAAAAATCTAATTGAGGAAATGGAAAATCCCAAGAACACAAAAGGGATGAGGAAAAGCTGTCCAAACAGGTTGCCATTTGTCAGTCAAGGGCCAAATTAGGTCATGTTAACCCACTATATTTCATGAATTTCAGGTCTAAGACCATATGGGTGTTTATCACTCTGGCTACTGACTAATCAGTAAAATCATTTACCATAGAGGGTCTAAGTCATAACCATTCCTATATGCTGCAGGAAACGTGCTCAAATTGAGTCCATAAACAATAAACAACGTTGGAATAATCTGACATTTACTGGAATTATTGAACTAATTTTTATCAATTTATTAGTCCAAAATACAAGCAAAAACTTTTATTAAAAGTCTCAAAGCTGTCACAGGAGTCCTGCTGCCCTGGGGTGACTTCCCTTACCAACGAATTTTGACCTTGTATCTCCCCCTTCAATATGGAGCTCTCTGCCACCTGGTTGTATTTAAATCTGATCTGGGTTTTCCTCAGTCCTACCTCTTGAGCCAGATTCATTTTCCATTAAGTATTTAAATATGCTCTGAGTCAACACGGATGCTTTGTATACAAGAGTGGGTCTGGGGGCTTGCCAAAGACACTATCCCAGAGTGCAAGATGATACCCACTAAAGCCTTCTGTTGAGATGTACATTCAGCATCCCTCAAAAGGAGGAAATCCAGAGAATTGAAGTTGAGAGATCTTCAAAACCACCAGATAAAAGGTAGCTGATTCTTTATCCAGCAGTTTTGCTAATGTAACATATCAGTTGTTGGCTTTCCAGCCAAAACTATTTCATGAATTTGACCTAAATTCATTAATAGTTTTGGGAAAACCAGAATTGCATTTTTCCTCAAATAAACTATTCATTAGAAAGAAAATTACTGCTCTTGTCACAGAACACCAGCTGCCTATCCATTCAAATAATAATAAAAAAAAGCTTTAAAATCAAAAGAAGCAAAATTAAAACTCTTAGAATATCTCTTAACAGTCACAGAAGGCATGTAGAAAGAATAAAATAAAAAAAAAAAAAAAAAGAAAAGATGCAGGAAGGCAAAAGGAACATAGAACAGTATGGGATAATTGTAAAACTCAAGAGGTTATTCAGCTGAACAGTTATCTTTCAGAAAATGGAAATCCAGCCCAAATGAAACCACAAAAAGTGTAAAACGGGTGTTGGGAATTAAGACTTGGTTGTGAAATACATGAAAGTAATGTGAGTCCTATTATCTCAAACATATCCTGCACAGCGGAGTTGTAGAGGGCTAGGAGGGAATGTGAACAGCAAGCAGAAAAATGAAGAACAAAAGAAAAATTATGCAAATGTATCAGATTTGGGAAGCTGAGATTGTTGCCTCCCCAGCAAGTTGAATAACAGTGTTTAAATACAACTTTCTTTTTGTAGAAAGCACCACTCTCTAAGCAGCCCTTCCAAATGCTTTCCCATCTGTTTCAACAAATGTGATAATGAGGAGGTTATGCTGCAAACTTTAGGAAAAAATCAATTTATTTGTCTATGCTATGAAACACAAAGCAGGTAAAAAGTCATGTCAGTCACTGTACCGCAAGTGAGCATAATCACAAATACCTTTCCTTTTCTTAGCTCTGCTTTGCATCCTAAGAGAAGAGCACTTCCAATTTAGGTTTGACCAATTTAGGTTTGAATGAAGAAGAGGGCAAATTAGATCACTTACAACTCTGCCCTGCATGGATGTCTTAATCATCTATAAAAATGAACTATGCCTGGAAAAGGATTTGGCAAGTAGAAGATTTTGTTTCCCTTAATGCGGGCTGTTAATATGTGTCTGAAAACGTAGGCATCTTATTAAGCTGTGCATTCAAAATTGAGAGAGGTTTATAACTTTGGGCAGGAGCAAGGGACTCTTTCTGTGCAGTGATATTCCTCCAGAGCAGCATTAGCAGCATGCAAGTTGTGCCATAGGAGCCTTACAAAAGCAATCCCTAGCAGAGAGCCTGTCATTTTCCACATCCTCACTGGAAAGGGGTAATTGACTTAGCTGGTGAAGTGGAAGCTGAACTCTAAACCTCTGGCCTTTGTATCCCAACTCTGTTTCAGTATAATTTTGAAGTAATTCCAGTAGAAGTGACTAGATTTAACAATGTGTGAATCTGGGATATGTAGTCACAATCTGGGTAGGACTGAATCCTCTGCTTCTTGCTCTTACTATTCTTCATGCAGCTGAGATCTAAAAAAAGTCAGGAGAATGGTCAGAACAGGAGTTGTGAGCATTAGGTTAAGGAAACCTTATAAACAGTATTTGGATCAAAATAATAAGGTCTATGAAAGCATCCACATAAATACAGTGCCATGGCTCTAGGGCTAAGCTGTATCATTACAGACCTTTGATACAACATCCAACACCACAGGCACAATGTGGTCTGTTTGAAGCTGGGTGGGGTAGAAAGTCCAAGCTATCTAAATTTCCTTCAATTTTTCCAGCATCTTTGTCATTTTCTCAGGTAGAAGAAGGTGGGTATTGTGATTCACTGATCTCTATTTTCTAGATAAACTGAAAGAGTTCAAGAGGAAAGAAAAAAGGTTCTATGGGTAGAGAGATTACAGTGTGTCAGAATTACATTCTTTCTGGGAGCTTTCTGTTGGTGGTACTTAACTTTGCCCATTCATCCCAAATTTCCAGATATTCAGTGGTTTCCCTGGAGCAGCAAATCTAACCAAGTTTCTTTCTGAACACCCCCCAAATTTCATAGAAATGGTGACTTCAGGCAAACCAGCAATACGTGTGTATCTGGAATGCATCACACATACCACATATACACCGTGCAGATGGCCCTCACCACACGGTAAATCTGAAGTCCTCCTGATGCTTCAGATTTACTACCCATGTGCAGAGCAGTTCTGCAAAGCACAGCTGATGGGCCCAGTGTTTCCAAGGATGATCACTGCTTGTGAGTGCTGCAGCACATGCTGCTGCCTGGGAAGTTCCTGCCAAAAATCCAGCAGTCTCCCTTCTCCTTTCATCCAAGTAATGAAGGGTAGATAGTATTTTGTTAGAAGGGTGTTTGTCCTGTGGAAGCAGACAATAACAGCAGCAAAAACAGAGATAGGGGTGATAAGGCTGCTTTCATTTTTTCTGGCTTTACCTTGGCTCTACAGACGGTGGGTGCTCATACAGCACTGCTACCGTCCTACCCATGTGTTCATCTCGTCCCCCAGTGTTCTGTGGGGAAGAGGCTGTGCTTGTGTGTCCCTGCAGCCATGTGGCTCCAGCTCTTCTGTACAGGTTCCTCCTGGCTGCTGGCTTTACCCCACCATCAGCAGCCTGAGGAGTCCATAATCATCACAGTCATTCAATGACCAATTCCTGCTTACGTTATGGAAAAGAGAGTGGTGCGACAGAATGCGCTGCTTAAAGGCTCTGGGGGCCTTAAAGGCTCTTCTCGTTTTCCTATCCTGGAATAGTCCATCTAGCTAAACACACTGCTAGAGGTATCTTTGTGACTCATTTTTGAAGGAGAAGAAATGAGTTCCTCCCAGGAAAAGGGAGAGTTGCCGTCAACAAGTAGCCCAGTTCCTGCTTGGTTAAATAGTAATTTCATTTCTTGCTGGGATATTATGGTCTTATTAATTGAGAATTATAATATGATTTTGGTTAGGGTAGGCCTCTGTTTTAATTTGTATCTGCTGAATACAGACTAAATTCACTCTTTGATATTTCTTTCCTGACATGGTGACAAGAGAAAGTATAGGACAGCTTGTTTACCGTTTGTTTCAGCGTATTGCTGAATTTTATGAGTCAATACATTTCATTTCCAGAAATGTGCACTTCAGTAGAAAGAACTTCACTTTAGAGCTGAAAGGCATGCATCATGTCAATAAAGACAATATTATCACATTAGATATTGCGATGAAACGCCTATATGTTCTTAATGATTTCTGGCTGGCTTCAAGACTGAATTCCTATCAGATATTCATTTCTCTCCTCATGCTCGCTGTCTATTTGCTTCTGCTGCTATCAGGCAACACCATGCTTAATAGAAATCTTCTGCCTTTCTGTTAGCAAGTAATGGCTATGTGCAATCTGGCATGTGTTGGGTATAAAGAAGCTGTTAGTGCTTTTTCATTGTTTAGGTAAATGTTTCCTCTTTGATCCGACATCTGCCCTCTCTGCTGCTCACACTGCAAATTGATGCAGTTCTAGCAGAAGCATGGGAGACATTTATAGGGTTTCCTGTTATGGAGTAATTTGGGGAGCATCATTTTCCCCTGCTCACTTTTTGTCTCCAGCAGCAACAATCCAATTCTTTGTGTTTTCAACGGGAAGCCAATTCTTTGTCTTGCCCTTTCCTTCTAGTTCTCCCTGAAGGCTATAGGAGGAAAGAACATGAATAACCAAGCCATGAAATCATAAAATAGTCCCGTTTACTGTTATCTTTCCAAGAACAGTGAAGACATTAAAGTTCTGAAACCTTTTTTCTTGAAGCAAAGATTGCAGCTAGAACAGGAAATGGCACAACATAAATTCAATTCGTGACAATTATTATAACATGAAAGGGAAATAGTATAAATCACTGATGTCAAACACTCTGTTCACTGGCTAGGTCTGGCCCATTTGAGCTATTTATCTAGTTTCTCTGACAGATTCAGATTTTGCACCACACATGCTTTTATTTTCTATAAGACATGTTTCAAGTTTTTATGCTTCTGAACAAGAGCTTCTGAATATGCTCTGAGTAGAAGCTGGTAAAGTAAAAGCTGGTAGTTGTCTTTTTTTAAACGTCAGGGGAAAAAATGTATGTTACATTCGACAATGTCTACCTCTCTTCATCTCAGTGGGTGTTAACACTTGAACTTAAAGAAAACTTTTGTGGTTGATGTTGGAATGTTTCTCAGAAATTAATTTTAAGAAAAGATGAAGATGCAAATTTGGGGGGTGTGTGTGAAAAAAAATACATACATTTTGAAGAAAATTAACTAAAGCATATCACCTAAATCTGACAAAAACTTGTTAAACTCCCATGCCATTTTAGCCATCAGTAGTGTAGGTGTGAAGCCTAAACAGCCAAAGAGAAATAGACCCATCTGGGGAATCATAAGAAAAAGCTGTGTTGAATTCTTCACCCCATCTGTATACAAGCCTGACTCACAGAGTCTCCTGGGGGTCTCCCAATTTTAGCCACTTCAAAGAGCATTGTGTAGTATTTTAGAATCAATAGAAGTTGCATAAAATGCATTTTTGGCTTTTCATATTCATGCCAAAATTGATTTGTATTATTACAAATAGGACCAGCTAGATGTTTTTCATTGATGAGATTTATTTCACAGCAATAACCATTTGGTCAGATATTTTATTGGCTTCTCACATAAACTGTAGTGCATGCCTAAGGCAGTTGCTGTTGGAAACAGAATACTGCCCTGACAGACTTTTGAACCAGAAACCGGGACCATGCTTATCTTATACTCTAAACCATTAAAATTTACTGCTTGCTTTCCATGCTTTAAGCTGCTTCATTAGGAAGCGGAGATATTTTTTTTTATGATTTACTCAGAAATGTAGTATTTTAGAACATATCATTCTTTCAAAAAAAGTAATTCAAGAGTGTGGAGCTGTGAAATCTAAGAAAAACACGGCTTTTTAAAAAAACGTGTATTCTGGGGACTAGGATGTTCGATTATAGAAAAAAATCAAGAATTTAAGAATTTCAAGAAAAATCTGAGAGTCATGTCTTCATATCCTAGTCCTAAATTGTCTTTGAAATACTTTGCTTGAAATTCTTACTCCTTTCTTGGAAAAGTCAATGATATATTGTGAATATTCCTATTTTTACACTGTAATTTGCTGCTTGTTACTGCATATTACTGCTTATATGCAATATGGACACCATAGACTATATTAAAGGTCTACTTAGAAATACAATCAATAGCATATCATAAACTTTATCAAAAACTTTTTGCATGTTAAACAGCTACTAAAAACGTGCA
>JBCJKH010019666.1:0-11363 GCA_039877255.1 Loriculus beryllinus
TGGCAGTGTTCAAGGCCAGGTTGGACACAGGGGCTTGGAGCAACCTGGTCTGGTGGAAGGGGTCCCTGCCCATGGCATAGTTTGGGACTGGATGAGCTTTAAGATCCCTTCCAACCCAAAACAGTTTGAGATTCTGTGATTTGCAGGTGCCTAGAGTGTAAAATGAGCCAGTGTACAACGGCACCCTATACTGGCATTTCATGTCTTAGAAGTCCAAATTGCCTACACACCTAGAGTTTTAAAAACCTTTTCTAGAAGAATAGTGAAGTTACATGCCCAGACTTCTTCTCATGTTCTGCATAGTTTTCTCTATATTCCACGCTAGTAATAACAATCAAGACAAACTCAGCATCCGTTCATAAATCATGACATTTTTGAGCAGTTTTTTGTGGAACAGTGATCCCAAACTCATACTAAATTCTATTTCTTCTTTTCTATTTATGTATAGCATCTTCTTTTGTGGGAGAAGCGTGTCTGGTGACTAAAGTGCTGGTGCTGCCCACAATGGGTGGCCAGCATGGGTGGGAGAGCAGGTGATAAATCCCACAGTGATGAGAAGGTAGACCCAGATGTCTGCCCCCTTCATTGTAGCGGATGCATCTTTTGAAGAGAAGATGAGATGTAGGCTTTGCCCCATAATCTTTTGATCTTTAGCCGTTCTTGAAGAGATGTTCCAATACCGCTGCTACAGTTTGGCAGTAGACATTTTCCTTTCCACACTCGGCAAGTACAAATGGATTGTGACTCCTCCTAATGCACCTACTATTCTCCCAGGAATAATCTTTTGTGAATATCAGACTCAGGACCTGGTAAAAATTACTTTCAAATCTACATTTAAATGCTGTATTGATGTTTAATCCCTTAATCTTCGCCAATCCCATCTGAATTCACCATAAATCTAACGGATCATCTGGTTTTAGACAAGGCTCATTACTTAGAATGAACAACTGTACACTTGGCCAGCTCAAGGTCTCTGTACCATTTTAATACTCCTTGTATTAAACAGAACTGTTACAGAAAAGAAGAAATGGGTTCAAAACATGAATAGTGTGTGTCCATCCTTTGGGACATGACTTTCCATATCCATAGGGAAGAAACTGCATATTAAGTACTGGTGCACACTGGTGTAAAACTACTTTGCACAAGCAAC
The DNA here is from genome assembly GCA_039877255.1 of Loriculus beryllinus. Taxonomy (NCBI): domain Eukaryota; kingdom Metazoa; phylum Chordata; class Aves; order Psittaciformes; family Psittacidae; genus Loriculus; species Loriculus beryllinus. The sequence goes on from JBCJKH010019666.1 coordinate 1,151, forward strand.
TACTGTGATCAGGCTTACAAGGCTGTTTGTCTTGTTGATAAAGTTGAGATGTTGCTGCTCCTGTGAATGGGAGAGTAAGCTCCTGTTCCCATATGCAGAGCTCAGAGTCTGTATCTTAATTTGCCAGCATGGGGCACAGAGGATATATCCATAGGGAAGAATCACTCCCAACAAAAGCCAGGAGTAAAAACCCACAATCACAAAAGCTCTTCTAAAAGAAATATGTTTCCATAAGGGAAAGGAGAAAAAAACCCTTTGAAATAGAGAAGGCTTTGCTTGCCTAGAAACATTTACTCATTTAATATAAAGCCTCAGGAAAGACATGCAATAATCTCCAATGTTATCACAGAACTGTTGTATTATCTAAGATATACATTAAAACTCATTAACTTCCTGATCTTTGGAGCAGCCATGTCCTTCAAGGAATACTTAATATCAAAGCATAGCATATCTCACCTCTTTCAGCTGAAATGGCTCTGTACAAAATATATATGTAAAACAGGCCTCACTTTCTATTAAACATGAAAGTTGAAGACTACAATAACAATTTTTGATCCATAACTCTGAAATGGAATAATTGCACAGAAGGAGACCAACATCACCAAGAAACTGTCCATGAGTTTTCAGTTGGAATACGATTTTTGTCTTTCCTTTTTTTTACCCCTTCCTTCTCCAATACATTCATTCTGGTATTTCAGATAAAGTTAACAATGATGAAAATGTGCCTACAGCCAGAAAAGCTTCAGGAATAAATGTATATGGGCTTCCCTAGGAGAAAATCAGTGGAATAGATTGCAGGATACATACTTCACCACTTGTGTGCAATTACTTAGAGTAGGATTGTAAGCATGGCAAGAGAGTCACAGTTTTGGTTTTGTTTTGTCACAGGAAGCCCAGACTGGTTTTAGCACATCATTTTTTGTCCCTTCAGATGAAGCCCGTCCACCACTTCACATTCAAACTTTACTAGTTCATACATTGGACAAGTGCTGCCCTAGCAGAGTGCTTTTATGTCGTTACATACCTGGTATTCTTCCTCATAAAAGACCACAGAAATTATCCTCTGCTTTAAAAGGATATATGCTGACAGGCTGCACTAAAGGAGATGATTTATCTATCCAAGCAGATAACAGTAACTGCCTGGCACAGAGCCGTACAGCTCCAGGTCTAAAGATACTGCAGCTGTAATAGAGAGATGAAAATGCATGAGGTATTTTAATTGAGCAATAACTGAAATGTATGATTAAATGAAGAGGTAACCTTTCTAAGGTAGTCCCTCTTAATACATGTTACTTTGCATTATGCCTTTGGGCTTTTCTATGCTTGAAAAATGAGCAGAAGTAAGGTCACTTTGGGTTCAGTTAACTCTGACCTAAACAGCACTTGGCTAGTACTAGTGCAGTTGTATGCTGCAACATTCATTAGCATAAATGAGCAGGTCAGGAGGTGACCTCAACTCCCTCAGAGTGACCACAGCAACAGTGCTTTCTACCATCTGTGCTTCTGCCTTACCCGTTGCCTGCATGGGCCACCACAGTCAGGTTGTGATGGGCATCAAGCACTTGAGCGGTGTGTGTGAATGTGAGCAAGAACAACTCATGAGTTAAATCACACTCATGGGATTCCTCCCATGAGAACAGGGAGAGGGAATCTCTAGGGAAATGACCAGCCTGTTTCACCCTGCTGAAGGTCAGAAAAGGTTTGTGAAAACTGGCAACTGTAAAGCTATTAACACGTCCAGGGAGTTCACTTCTGAAGAACAGGAAGTTGACTAAGCGCTTCGTTTCTGTCTGAGGTATCATAAGGATGTGGGCTTTTTGGCAAACAGCTGTCTCATGGGTTTCTGAGTCCACCTTTTATTGCTTTCTGGCTTTCTAAAGTAGTTTCTGGCATTTGCTCTTTGGAATTAATTAGGGCAATACAATGCCATTAAGTAGACTACTGACAGCATATGCTGTTTTCATAGAATCACAGCGTGGTTGGGTTGGAAGACACCTTAAAGCTCATCCAGTTCCAACCCCCTGCTACGGGGCAGGGACATTTTCCACTAGACCAGGTTGTCCAATGCCCTGTCCAGCAAGACCTCATGTCTTGCAACTGTATGAGGACTTGGACATGATCCCTGCTTCAGGAATCACAGTTGCGTTCTCCCTGCCTTGTCTTGCTCTGTTCCGTACCCAGATATGTCTTTTTGCCTTTCCAGGGTAGAACTACTTGGTAGCCATTCAGTATCTTACCAGGGATCAGAGCACCATGAACATGATGAATGCTGGTGGGGCTGCTCATGTGGACCTCACCAGCCTCTACTGACTGCTGTGCTTCTGATTTATGCTATACCGACGTCAGTCAGCTGGACGGTAAGGGGAAATCAGGCTGACGCAGTACACACTGTTTGGGAGCTGTTCTTTGAGTACATCGAAGGACTTTAATTTACAGCCAGTAGGTGGAGATAAAACTCCATGACAAGTTATTCCTCCAGAGAACACATGGTTAAAAATTGCTGATGGAACTTTTTCTCCCCGTTTCCATGTATTTATTTAGTCCTTTTGTTGCACATCAACAGTCCCGCTGCTGGGGACTCATGGTGTGAGCTCTTAACTTTTCTATCTCATTCCTTTGAGATACACACAGAGCACAGGATCTCTGCTGCATTGACCGTGCAGTTAGCACTTTCCCATGCTGTTTCCAATAGTTCCTTCTCCCTGATAATTTCACAAACACATTTTCCTGTCTGTTCAACACAAAACGATTGCATTTGTGTGTTCTGGGAGCAGTTCTGTTTGCAGAGGGGACTTTCATATTCTTATCAATCTAATTCAATTAATTTCCTCGGTGGGAATATTGTGTCCAAACATTTGGAGAAAGCTCTCCTTCTGCTGCTTTGTTACTCAGTATTGCAATTCGTGTACTAAACTTCTAATGTCTACATCTAGAGCTTTGTCTGCATCCCTTTAGTCTCTATTTTCTCCAATAACTGGAAACACTTTGCATTTACTGCTCTTCGTTTTTGCCTGGTCTGGATCACTTTCTGCTTCTATTCAGCTTGTCTCCTGTTTATAAATATTACCTCTTCTTTTGAAGGATTTAAGCAGGAAAGTACTCAGACATGTGCCTACCTTTAAGCATTTGAGCTATGTAATATATTCCAATGGGACTAGTTGTAATACCACAGTTAGGGATGTGATTGAGCACTTCTTTGAACCAGAATCATTAATATTTCACCTTATTTGGCTAAGAACCCAGCTGAACAGTGGATAACCAGAGAAGCTCAAGCAATTCTTCAACAATGTTTAGTTTTTCCAAATCCACTAGCAATAAGTCTTTCGTTTAATAAATATAGACTTTTTTGACTTTTTTTTTCTAATCTGGGTTATTGCTATTGTTTTTTTCTAATCTGGTTATTGTATATTATTGAGCTCAGCTCAGAGGCCACAGTTTTGACCAACCCTCATTTAATTGTTGCCATGGCTCACCACTTAACTTGAATTCTTGGCTTGTATGCAGGGAGAACAGAGATAACAGAACAACCCAGATTTAACATGTGCTTTTGGACCAATTCATGTCTGGCACAAGCAGACCCATACGTAGCCCGTTGAATCTGGCCTTTAATTTATTAAATCTGTAAAATGAGCAGCTCCTATTCTGCAAACGTTCTGTATGATCTATTAAGCACATGGGATGAGAAGGAGAGGTCTCCAGAGTGTTAAAGAAGAGAATTTCTGGCTGGTACTTGTCTTCTTTGAAAGCGACTAATTCACCAGTTCTTGCAGGTATTCTGTATCCTTTCCTTCCTGTGGTGCCTTTCCACTGACAGTGGGGTAGATATTCCAAAAATCATTACACACACGCACACACACTTGCTTCTACCCCTAAAATCTCTGTGATATGAGCAAACGTTTTGGCATTAAAGTAACACTGGAGAGAGCACCACAGATGTTTGAGATGCAGGGGGATGGAAGGGAGCATCGACATTATGGGGTGAAGTTCTGCCAAAGGCATTTTTACACTGGGATATTGTTCTGCCCAACAAAATGCCATATTATATCAAGTCAGAATATGCCCATCCCTGCTGTGTGCTCCATCCACAGCTGTGCCTAGAGCAGCACAGCTCTTCCCTCAGATAAAAGATGCGTGTGGGCATCTATTCCTTTGCCATACGCTGGAGAGAGCCCCACAGTGACAACTGGACAAGCTCGATGGAGATGGCAGGAGCTGCAGGAACACCTTGCCAAGAGTCAACAGAAGAACTGAAACAGTTTTATAGGAGGCCCTCATTCAATGAGACTACCTCAGTAAATAGTTTTTCAGGATAATCAAGTCAAATTAAGAATTGGTCTAAAAAATGAAAATGGTGGCATTCAGAACATTAGGTTTGAAAAGTTTTGTAGACTGATTAGAAAGCTTGATTTTATATTGAGAATAAAAACTCTTTCTTTCTCATCCGTTTCTGGAGACTGGGATAACCAAAATGATTGAGAGGTTGGATTTCATGAAAAGGTGGAATTGGATCAGGTATGAAACTCTTTAAATGTTTAATTTATTCACCCAGTAGAGTTTTAAACTCATGTTGCTGCTTTTAATGTCTTCTGTTTTCCTGATATGCTTCATTTTCCCCTAGAAATTTCTAACACAAGCATTGGTGATGAATGATGTCTTTAAAATATATTTTGTTTTGTTCAGTGCCCCTCTCAAGCCCTCAAACAAAACCTTTTTCCCTAGAATAGTTTTATCTCCTAGAGAATGACTGTGCATTTTTTCCAGTAAGAAAAGATGATTGGGGCATCATCTGATTGTCACTTTCATCATACAGTTGTGTGCACTTAAGACCACTCAAAACTCTTTGCCAGATTCAGATTGGCATTTTGTCTGCTTCTAATAGCTATTTGGGGAGACATCAAAACCACTCCTTAAGCTGCTGCTCCCACACCATGAACCTTTGTCCCTTTTCAGGCCATTTCACCTAATTCAAAGGTCTGATTGCTACAAAGCATGAGACAAGAGCAACATGTGCTTGTAACAAGTGAGCATCTGTACATAATGGCAGGCAAAATGTCATCAGCCTCCAAAGACTGGTGTTTACTCTGCCAAGACATGCCACGCAGAGCCAAAGTTACTTGTTACATCACAAGGAAAGGTTGTGCTTTGCAAGTGTTGGGTATACACTGGACCATTTGCTCCCAGCCTGATGTTGGCTGCTAGTAGCTTAGGAGCGGAGAATTACAACACCTTTGCACTCATCCAGTGAGGAAATAACATAGAGTAGAAGAGTGAAGAACCTGCTAGGATCTGGCAGAGCCTGGTCGGAACAGCTGTCCATGACATGAAATCTTCTTAAAATGAGACCTAGGGCATGAGGATTGCTGTGTTTTACCTACAGCAGCTGAATACCAGAACCCACACCACTGGGTGGAAAGAAGATGCAGATGGTATATTCTGATTCTGTACAAACAGCATCTCCTAAATACTATTTAATGTGCTGTCACACAAAACTCCTTACATGGCCAGTATTGCCTTCTTCCTATATGAATAAATTACCCTGGACTCTGTTGCTGTAGTGAGTGAAGAGGCATGATAATTACCTTCTATTTCTGTGATAAAAATCTGTAGACCCCCAAGCCTCTAAGCCATTTTCTGCTCTATGAACACACTGGACACCCCAGAGGAGGTACAAAGGAAAACACAGGTGATGGAGGACAGGAGGAACAGGAGCCTCTGCTCCTAGCCACCTGCAGCACACACAATTTGTGTGCTCAAAGATAATTTTTAAACAATTCAGGCAAACAGGGATTTTATGACTCTCTATCCTGTGGAAAGTGATGCTTAAAGAATTACCTCTTCAAGGCAGGAGAAGACAGTAATGACTTTATGGATTGGGTTAAGGTCTTTAGGAGCAGATTGGCAGGCTTGATGGATCATTGTTCTCACATAGGACCTGGCCTTGCCTCCACAGAATCAGTGAGAACTTGCATTTCAGCTCAAACTTTTGGGTAACGTGTCTTGAGAAAAGCTCAAGACTGTACCTAGAGTAGGAAGAATGGTAAGCCTGTGAATTCCACCAGCAAAAGAACAATAAATGATGTATTAAGAAAAGTTATGGTTTTGTATTAGCTCAAGGGCTGAGGTGGCACTCAAGCCCCAACTAGTTGATTTTGATGTTGTGTTTGCTCACTTTAAGTTATTGCACAGCTGGAAGTAGAACAGCTTGGATAATGGGGTCTTACTCCCAGTGAGGAATGGAGATGTGATCCAACTTGTCTTTGAAACTTCAGCCGTCCCTTTACACTTCACAGTCTTTGATAATGCACTGGCATACCTTTTCTCATGGAGACTGATTCACAGCATGGGCCCTGCTTGTGAACTGAGTTGCGCTTATTTAGGGCACAAAATCATTTCACATGAGATGCCTTTGTAGCGTGCTGGACATATTAAACACAGTGCAATCAATAAGACAAGGAGTGTCAGGAAGAAAATGAAGTTCCTATGAATCAGCAGCTGCCTGACATATTACAGAAATAGATATTATGCTTGCTTCTCCATTTCTCCATCTCTTGTGAAAAAAAAACACCCAATCTTCATAGGGGATTTCATTAGGAAATTGGCAAGTCATTTAAACCAGTTTTTTCAAACACAGCATGTGAGTGTTTCTTATTTTCTGGGTGCCTAGCTTCTAGCTTATTTTGGCCTCAAGCCATTGAACATGTTGAGGATAGAGACTGAGACTATAAACTTAATTCCATGTCCTCTGGGAAGCTCTTGTACAGAGCTGAGGACTGGTAGGTGCCTTTGCCGTAACCCCTGTAGCTAATGTACTGTAGCTTTCTTCACTAGCTGGATTTTCCTACAAAGCACTGTGAGAGTTTCCCATCAGAGGCTGAGGAGCTTTGTCTACGCACAGTATTGACCAAATGGGCTTTCCTATCACTACCCTAAGGTGCCTGCATCGTAAATATGAACTCCATGAGTAGCACACTCTGCCAGTTGACCTAACTTGTTTGAATTCGACTTAAAGCAGCTGTTCTTCGTCCATGAGCTCTGGTTGAATAAGGCAAAGAGAAACAGAGCTGCTCCTCTGATTATCGCTGACAGTGGTTAGTCTCTTAGTGGCTAAACTCTCTCCAGCATGAAGAAACATGCTGGATACTTCTGAAAAGGTACTGCAGTGCTAATGATTAGAGCTATACCCAGCTTTTTCTTATCTTTGGAGAGAAGAAGAAACCTGACAGTTCATTTTAGTGTGAGCGGATGGGGGAGAAGCTAAATTAGTATTTTAATACTACGGTAGTTTCTCATTTAAGTGAAATGAAATGTGAACCAAGCACAGTTGTCTGTGAATGATATGCACTATTTGCCACAAGCATGATTAAACTGCTCTGGTTAGTTTTTCTGCCAACTAGTCAAATATACTTCTTTAGCAAGAGGAAAGTACCATTACCTTCCCCAGTCAGTTAATATGCCTGTGGTTAGTTCCTGTACATCCCCAGGACAGAGCAGCTTTGTGTAGCACAGTGAATATGCCTTCTATAATCTTTGATACTGCCAGTGATAAACTGGGGTTTATTTGCATGGTCTTTCACTTTAGATTCTGTTCAAAACCAGCAGCTGGGTGTATCGTAGTATCACTCCAGGCTGTTCAGAGGCCAATATTTCAACACCATAAATGCTGATCCCACTCTAGTCTTCTCCCTTATGAGCAACTGAAGCATCTCTTTCGCTGTTAGTGAAATATATTCTGAGCTATTGGTTTTGATCATCATATTAACAGAGGCAGCTGGGTACATGGAGAGCTCCCATATTAACTAACCGGAGTTCAAGTCGATGCCAAGTTTGCTTAGACTGGAAAGAGAAGTGGAGTCAAGATACAGAATTGCTTTTGATGGGTTTTGTTCTTTTGAGTTACTGTGTGACATAAGGGAAAAAAGGAATGAGAGAAAAGGGTTTTGTATGGGGGAGCCTGATCCTGACTCTGCTGTAGTAAGAGCTCCCAGTTGAGCTAAATGATGCTGCTATTGTAGTACCAAACTTTTTCTTGGCTGTAACATGGAAGTGAGACTGGAGCTAGTCTCTGATGTTTGGTGTACTGCATTTGGCCACAGATTTCTCTGGTGGCTCAAAGGATGGCAAGTCCTTTCAGCGAGCTCTGGGCAAGACCTCTGCTGGAGCGACTGTGGATGGACTGCTACAGACACACAAGTGTAAAGACCAGAGCGCTGCTCTGGGACTGAAAGCAGATCTGGGGTGGACAGAACTATGCACTGTGCCTGATAATTGCTGTCTCACTATCAGGAAAGGGTTTATGTGGTAACAAAAGTCTACCATCACAGATATGGAAGATAGTGGTTTCCTTTTATGGAGGCTGTGGAGGGTATCTTAATGCAAGTTAGTGATGTCCTCTGAGATCTCTGAGAAAGAATGCAATGCACCCAAAGAATGTGTGGCCTATCCTAATCTGAACTGTTGGCACCTAGTCCAGTGCTGCACCATGGAAGTGCTCACTGCTCTGGCTTATTTGTCTATCCCTGTTCTTAAGTGTCACCTTGTAGGTTCAAAGACAAGTGTTGAAGCTACTAGTGAGGCACTTTCTGCTGTCCTGTCAAAAATATGGGCGCTGGAAGGCTCATCACATTGGGGAAGTTAAGGGTACTAAATATTTAATACCAAAAACTTAAATATTATCATAAAAGTAATTTAATATAAATGGCTTTCAGCATCCCCTTATCCATAATTCATGACTGAAATGGGTGGCTGGTTTCTAATGTTTGCATGCAATTAATTTTAGCGGGTGCAGCAGATTGCTTCAAACCCTTTGTCCCTCAGAGATCCTGGCCCTACCAAGAAAAGCAAATAGCAGGACATTAAATGTCAGTGATACAGAGGGTGATGCAGCACCCTGAGTCTATATCTGCAAAAGACAAATTAATAGGCTATTGATAGTTCCTGAAGCGTATCGAGGGAAATTATTTTATGTATCTGGGGGTAAATGAGGAATGGCAGGAACTCCATAAGGTAAAGGTATCTGAAAACATGAATATACTTATGGACTTCAATAAAACTTCAATTTTTCCTGTCTTTGTAAGGCGTGAGCTGAAGTCCATTTAAGTAAGTGACAGTCTTCCCACTGATTTTGCAGGGTTTAGAAGAGGCCTTCAGTGAGCTTTGTATATGTATCAGGGATATCATAAGCAGCTTTGCTTTGGTGAGGACAAAGAGAAGTTCTCTGAACCTCCAAACACATACATTCCCACTAAGTTGTCCTGGGAAGGATGAAGCTGCAAGAGAAAGCAGCTCAAGAGTCCTCTTGTAGCTTCATCCTTCACAGGACAATTTAGCATGTGTTCTGAATGCTTTAAGATGTGGAGTTTGCTGGATGTTCATGAAAGTCCCTCCAGACTGCAACAAGGAAAAGATGTATAAGGAGTTGGATGACCTTTGAAATACTAGCAGAGATTTTTTAAGCTAGCCAAATGTGTCTCAGATCATTAGACTGGACAGAGAAAAAGTCCTGCACACTTGATGCTGGAAGAAATTTCTGAAACGCTAAAAGGTAAAAGAAAGAGGTGGTGCAAAACACATTTTAACAATAAAACTGACTTTGTTGTAGGCTTCTGGGAAAAAAAGTCTCCAGCTTTAATTAGCATCAAGCATAACCATCTTCTATTTCAACGCTGAATTTTAATTAGCGATGCCCTTGGGGTAATCAACCCTTGTGGATCTCTCAGGAAAATGAACTGATTAGTAGATTGACCTTGACAATTCCCGGGGAGGAAGATGAAAATACAGACTGCTCAACTATGCTGCACTGTAACCTTAACTGAGCATAATCTACTGAACTGGGAAGCCCAAAGAAGAATGAGGAAAACTTAATGAGGAGATTAGCTACAAATGGTGCCATTCATTTTTCCACTTAAAAATGCAATTCTTTTTTTTTTTGGTCATTCAAGCCATGAATGCAAGTTTAAGGTCTGGCTACCTGAAGTTGTCCACTACTTACTGTTGTGGTTTAATCCCAGCTGGCAACTAAGTATGATGCAGCTGCTTCCTCACTCCCTGCTCCCCAGAAGGATGGGGAGGAGAATTGGAAAAGGTAAACCTGATGGGTTGAGATAAGGACAGTTTAATAACTGAAATATGGTAAAATATAATAATAATAATAATAATAATAATAATAATAATAATAATAATAATAATAATAATAATAATAATAATAAAAACAAAA
>JBCJKH010019671.1:0-28564 GCA_039877255.1 Loriculus beryllinus
CAGCGAATATGCAATAACCTCTCAGATGCCGGTGCCAGAGAACATGAGTTTACCTCAATGTGTGTGTTTTATATACAGGAGTATGCTGTCATTAAAACAAAGCTTCACAGAAGACACATCTCAGTCCTAGTCTATAATCTTCCCTTGGAAACCATTCTGGTGCCCATTTACTTCAAGAATACAACTAGTTTTTGCTGTACAAGGCGCTCGGTATGAACATGTTCCAAAACAGCAACAGGAGTTATTTCCAAAAGGAAAACAAGCCACCTTTGAATAGCTCCTTGTGTTACGAGCATACAAAAAGACTTCAGAGTGAATTGCAGCACCTCTCTGCTAGGCAACTTGAGGACACTGATGCTCTGCTAGGTGGGAGTACAAAAGGCTGTGATACAAGACTGACAGCTTAAGTCAATTTGCCTTAGACAAACAGACAAAGCAACCTGCTGGTATCAGTACTGAAACTGAAGCAAGATCTCCTCATTCCTACTTTTGTATGTTTAGCTGCACCACTAACTCATCTGTGTCATTACCTGCAATCACACTCAGACAGACTAAACACTAATTTCTGCTGATTTCCCTGCTGCATGCTCACATAAAATACCTCCTGGAGCTCTTTCCACTGGGTGGAAAGCTCACAGTACTGTGGCTTTTGGAAACAGGCCTGAAAGCTCACTTGTTTTCATGATCATCTTATACAACTGCTATCAGCCATGACAGCATCCTCTCAGATTATAATGTCCTAAGATATGCACATAGGAATGGACTGCCTAAGGCTACTCCTCTACTGCTCATAACAGTATTAGTAACAATACCTAAGCAAAGGCTTGACTTTATTACCGCAGATTGAATGAAAAGGCAACTCTGCAAGAAGTCTGGCCAGAAGGATTACATTGTTATTGATCTGGTTACTGTCGGATGGGGTCAGCAGCAGGACTCACATTCACGCTATAGAGCCCAACTATTTAGGGAAGATTTACCCTTGTAAGGCAAGCTCGCCTCCACTGCCTGTTTGTGCCACATAGACTGGAATGAGGCTGTGGATTGGCAGGACTCCACTTGCTACTGAATACAACATTTGCAGTGGACTAAAATTTGCTTTTTTGGCTGCACTTTTACAACCTAAGCAAAAGGAAGCCCCGATGAGGGAGCAGCCACAAATGTAGTCTGCCTGAAGACAAGAGTGCAGCAAACCCCTGGACTTATGCTTTGAAAAAAGGAAGCAAACCTGAGCTTTGCAGCATTTGGCATATCCTCCCATTGCTGTGTATACCTCAACTTTGCTGCTTCTTCAGGCAGCAGCCACCCAGAATGCCTGCCTACACCACTCTATGCACAAAAATGGGCATGACACCAAAGCCAGCAAGCAGGATCACATACCCAGCAGTAATTACAATGGAGACAGAAAATAGCAGGGAAAAAGACAATAGCCAAATCAAGTGGTGGGATGCCAGAAGCACACACTTTTGTACTTCGTAATACCCATGGAATCAGCTCTTCAAATCAGTTTGCACCTTATTCCTTCAGTACATACTTACAGCAGGACATTCCTCTGGTTTTGCTTGGGAACGCAAGCACCTTGCCAACAGTCACGTTCGGGATGTGCATCACAAGCTTCCTAATGCACACAAGCATGCTGTTTCAGTAGCAGTGGGCCAGGATGTTATTGTTCTCACAGACTCATGCTGGCAAAAAGTCCCCCCTCCACCCGAACCCACAAAAAACCTCTTCAAGTTAGAATCACATACTTCCTGCTTTTCAAATCCCTCCATCCTAGACACATCACAGATGCTGAACAAGCATCGGACATGCACTATGTGGCCTGGTGATCCTGTGTTTACCTACATTCTGATTGCATTGCAACTCCAACACCTTCACACCCGAGTTTATGCTGCCCCCGTTTGCCACTACTTGAGCAACTTCGGATGAACCAGGAAAACAAAACATAAAAGACAAAATAATTCTGAAAAAAACTTTTTAAGGCTTATGATAAATGAATCAAGAAACTGTAGAAACATTCAAGATTAACAGAAAAATATGGAGGTTTTACTTTAAAAGACTTCATCATTGTCATCCAGAAGGAATAATAGTTTGTAAGTCTTACCTATGGCTTTTTGGGAAGTTAAGGCAATAAAAGAAACCCAGAGTTTATCACAGAAAGCCTGGTCTTAAAGCATGCACTCTAGATACATAAAGATTTGGGCTCCTTACTGAAGTCTCCAAGATAATTTAACAAAACCCATTTTCTTGGCAATCCTTGGTGTATATAAACATAAACCTTATACCAGCTGTATATCTGTACTGCACACATAAGACGGTATCACCCTGCCTTTGCTACTGAAAGGATCAGTGCATCTCCTATGAAGAATCCAGGAAATATTACAAACAGAAACAGAAGAGTATTTGAGATCAAGCAGTGGCAGATAGCTCCAGGCTGAGCCATTACTGAGGTGAAGGTGATTAAATAGAAGCCTGTGCTTTCTATTTTTCCAACATTGTTGCAGATTTTCAGTATCCTGGCTATAAAAACATTCCTTTTAGGAGTAGCATGGGAATGAGAACAAAGAAAGAAGTCTCTTTTAATAGCATAGACACAGTAAGGAAATCCAAAGCAAAGGAGCTCAAACCTTGTTCCATTATTGAGCCTGTAACACTTATGTCACAGCTAATGTCATGTTATTGTGACAGACACAAAACATGCTTCAAGTTTCAACTGAACAGTAAATAAGGCTAAAGGCTCAAGGTGATTTGTAAAGTGCATGTCAGTTTGTGTCTCAACCAGAGAGGAATCTGTCCACAGAATCTATGACCCTATAACCTGAGTTGTACAGGATTAGAAGTTAACAATTAGTCCAGCTTCCTATGGGAGTTTCTTGCTTAAACCACGATACACAAATATATTCTGTTCTTTTTTTCTTTTGGGGGGGGGGGAGGAGGGGGGGAAATCAAAGCAAAAGTTATATACAAGTGTTCAAAGAAATGACCTAAACACAATGGCTGACAGAAGAGTCACTAAACTCTTGAACACTAATTGACTGCTCTTTTTAAATTGACTTCCTAGACATGGTTAGCCCAATGCTGATCTCAGCACAAGTAACTAAAGACATGCTTAGGAAGTCTGGAATTCTGTTCTCTCCCTGCATAGCTTAAATACAGTCTTTTCCATCATCAAATCTGTTTAGCTTCCATAGACATAAACAAATCTCAAGGAATGTAAAGAATTAAGCAGGGCCATTAATACAGGCCTAGACACTCCAAATCTTCTATTTGACATTAGCTACAACTGGTGGAAAAGTATGCAAAATAGAGGCTGCCAGATGCTTTAAACCAAACATCTTACTTGTTCACTGAAGAAATTTGCCCTCATAATGCAAATGTAATGGTAAGAGTCTCTTCAGTGCAAAAGAACCACTAAATGATGGTAGTTTTAATTATTGCTTGATTGAGACATCTCCAAATCCATGGCACTCAATCCTTTTTAGCTCAGAAACAGCTGACTTGTGGGCTACCTGCGAATTCTCTTTGCTACAAAAAAGCTAACAGGAGCCTGAAGATTTCCACAGGGAGGATTTCAGGAGGACATATTCTGCGAGAACTCCCGCAGGTCAGAGGAAGCTGAGGTTCTTTTTAACTGTTGGCATAAAATTCACACAGCACAAAGTATCCTTGTTTGAGGAAATATTCTTTAATGCCAAAGCCCAGTTCTCCTGGCACAGAGAAGGCCCTCTGTGACAAGCAGAGCAATAGGGGCTTCTCGGAAGAGGGATGTCTACCTAACTTGGATCTGGGGAGGGAGAAGGTATCCAACTAGGACAAGCCTGGCACAAGAACAAACACAGACAGACCTGCTGTAAGGAAATTTAAGACTAGGAGGAAATTTTGGTTGCAGAAGGATTAAAACTCTCAGAGCAGTAAGGTCATGGAACAGCCTCCTAAACTGAGGTTACAAAAGCAGGACAAATGGCTGCTTTAGAAACACTGCTGGAAAACAAAGTATAGAAATTTCCCAGAGCAGAGCTGGCTGAGAAAAAAAAAGGCTCTTCTTGAGACTGTAAGAAGATACTGACTCAGCGAGTTTGTAATGGTCCTGTATTTTCTTTTAAAATAAAGATGACAAATTAAGGATTAGTCACCAATGAAAACAACCAAACAAACCTCATAAACAGCATCCAAGTCAGAGACTTGTATGAAACACTACGGCATGTAAGGAGATCAGTTCTGCTTTGCTGCATGTTACAAACCATATGCCTGTCAGGATGCCAACTCCACATGTACAGAAATAAGTGTAGTAGAGACAAAGTGTATAGGCAGGGGTGTCCAAGAGTACTCATCAAGCACTCCATGGTCAGGTGTACCCTAGGCTACCTTTCTGACTGCATACAAGACATTCAAATCCCTCTCTTGGCACCTTCAAATAACAGGCACATAAAATCCTTTACGAATCAAGTGTTATTGGACATTATACAGGAAAGGTTCATTAACTGTAAGGGAATCTGGATACTTCAATATGCCAAGGTATGGTTCCAGCTTCTTTAAAATTATTAACTACTTTACATACAATGCGAAATCAGTAAACTGACACCATTACATATCAAGTCTTGTAAGGAAACGTACCCTAGAATTTAACATAGATGAAAGCAAGAAGATTCCTTCGTTTGAATAAAACTGATTGGATTTCCTTTCTGCAGACCTCTTCACGCAGCCAAGCAGAAGTTACAGAAAGGCCTATGACTCTTGCCAGTACAGCTCTATCTTTTAACATGACTCAGGATGCAGTATTTCTGGATGACTAAGGCATAGGAGACTGGCATCTTTTTCAGCTTTTCATGCAAGCTGTAAGGCACTGCCTGCACTACAAAATTTTGTTCAAGATGGTTTTACCACAGGAATTTCCTGGTTTGATTCAAACCTGTAAGTACTTCCTTGCTTCCTTCAAAGAAACTGGTGAGATCCATCTCGTAAAGGATGAGGGCAGGAGGGGAAAGAGTTGAATCTTCTACTAATCTCTGTCCTATTCCCATTGCCTTGTCCCTCACATGAGACTTTGCCATCTCCCCATGAAGACTACTGGTTGAGGACTCCTCTTTCTGGTAGGTGGCCTTTTCCGGCAAGACTCCAGGCTGAATATCAGAGCTTACCCGAGTGAGCAGAGCAGAAAAAGAGACTTTTCTCGAAAACCACAGAAGAGGCACAACATGCTTGCTTGCAACCTCCTCAAATTGCGGGAGGGAGGCACTGGCAAGTGTGCTTGGGCTGCTGCAGGACTCCCACTTGTGGGCTGAAGCAATGCTATGCAAGCACAGAAACAATGGAGTTTCAATTACTGCAGCTGTGCAACCAAACCAAGGACTGCAGTTTGAAAGCCTGACTGGTAAGCAGCTAGATAACAGACTGCTGAACAGACCATCTGTAGTCTGTCAAAGAGCTAACCAAAGCATGTACCAAAGATGCCCAACATACTACAAAACAGGCCGAAAAGTGTCCAAATACGGTATTCAAAACATGGCTAAATAAACCATGATCCTCAAAAGGCAGCCTACTACTGCCAGTAGGAAACAGACACCATTCTGCAATTTCAACAACAAATGGGGCAGATGAAAGCAGGAGAGCCAGGCACACAAAGAAGTAGCTACTAGATTTAATGTCTGTAGTCTAAAACTAAAATCATAGATTGGTTTGGATTGGAAGGGACCTTAAAGCTCATCCAGTTCCAGCCCCTGCCATAGGCAGGGACACCTTCGACTAGAGCAGGTTGCTCCAAGCCCCATCCAACCTGGCCTTGAGCACTACCAGGGATGGAGCATTTTCCACTTCTCCAGGCAACCTGTGCCAGTGCCTCATCACCTTCATAGGGAATGCCACCCTTCTCCTCTACTAGAGGGAAAGCAGTAGGCAGATAGATGACTGAAATGTGAAAAAACTTCTACTCAGAATTTCCCCTGTTGCAACTGAACCTAAAAACTTCCATAGATACTGCTAGGAAACACAGCTGAAGAGATCTTTCTGCCCCATCAATACAAACAATAAATAGCCTTGCTCTGGTATCAGAGGAAAACTTGCTCCAAGCATCTGTAGTTTAGCCCTGTGACACAGCTTCATGCTTCCCTTTCTGTCTCAGGAGAATCATTACTTGCCAGGATCATCCTGTTACGCTCAAGACTGGAGTCACAAGTGGAACAAGGCTGGTAAGAAGATGCTTTGCAAATACTTCTCACGAATAGGAAATGTAAAGGGGTCTTTGAGGCCAGAGCCCTTTCTGCAGAACAAAGCATCTGAGATGGCTTCATAATAAAGACTGGATTGGAAACACTACCCTATATTTCAATGGAACTGAGATTTCCTTCTGTGAATAGGGTGAGCACTTACTGAATTTTTCACAGGTGTTATAGGGAGACAAATCAAAATTCTGCCTGGAAAAAACCTGAAACTTGCTTGGAAAAAAAAATTACTACACGTACTTTTTTAGGTTTTATATATACCCATGATTAATTAGCTCCTTGTTTGCAGGGAATTTGTTGTCCCAGATTTGCAGTCAAGTTCACAGGTTTTTACACCAGCAATTCCGACTTGATTGAATCACTAACCCTATGTTGAATGCTCTTCAATAAAGCTTGTTCTTCATTCATATGTGCATGTGTGCACAACTGTGGCTAACCTTGTGATCTCAGTATAATAAATTCACTGAACATACGCATTTCTCTAAATACAACTATGCAATCTTCTTGCACTAAGTAGTTTAAGACTTTTTCTTAAATACAGTTAAAACAGTATTTTTAATCCACATTACATCTACCTTCAGTAGCTCACTATAGGCATTTTCATATACAGTAAATCTTGTAAGAGGAATACATAAACCAGTGTTGTGACCATGGCTTTTTATACCATGAAGAATTCCAGTGTTTGATTAGCTCTTCATAACAATCTCAGTTCTGTATTTCAGTCCGGAAAGGAAAGATACCAACACATCTCAGAAACTGAAAACTAGAAAACCCAACAGAACACCCCAATGTTTTCCCAAGTTAAAAGAAAAAATATTACAATAAAACTTAAATAATTAATTTGGGACAGAAAAGATGGAATTAAATGTAAACATATTTTTTAACAAAATCCGCTATCAATAGATATGCTTCTCATATACTGACGCTAAGTATGATGCAAATGGAAGGGTTATAACAGAGTAGACCACAAATCTATGACAATCCTTTTATAGTAACCAAATTGTAAATCCATCTGATTTGCTTTAAACTGTCACTTGGACCAGGAGCTTACATGCACATAGTGACCCTGATATTCAACCGTAAAATCCCACCAACAAAACTTTCTAGATGAGCTTTACATTTCCAAGAAGAATACACTCAGATCAAAATAAGAAAACATAAGAAGTTAAGGGTTTTTCTGGGGTTTGGGTTTGGTTTTTTTTTTTTTTTTTTTTTTTTTTTTTTTTTTTTGTTAGGAAAGATTACTATTCCACAGATAACACGTCAGCTCTTTAGGGAAAATGGCAAATGCAAAGGCAGATTTTGATTATCTGAACAGCATAGTTAGCAAAACTAATGCTGTTGCAGTTTCTGTTTAGCAAGGCTTAGCAGTTCAAACCTCAGAAGGTACAAAATGAAGTTAAACCATTGCTTACTATGGCATTGCATCTGTGTTCTCACTTCTCCAAAACATTTTCCCACTGGTGCTCAGAAGAAGGGCACAGAAGCTAGATATCACACATAACAGAAGCCTTACTCTCTTTGAGAAAAACTGATCTCTCTCTGGTTCAAACAATTTCTTTCATACAGAGAACAGACTGAAAAAGCAGTGGTATACAAACATCATGCTATAGCTTTCTAACAAGAAATATGGAAGGGACTTTCCAGTTGAAAGATATCCAGCTACAAAGAGCCGTACATCAGGATGCAAGCCATAGTCTACCATACACCAACCAGCAGCTAGCAAGTTACTTCACCAAGATGAGACAAAACTGCTCTTCTGGCACTATCTTCTACTTCATCATTCTTTTATCATCAAAAAGTACAGAGTGAAATTACAGAGCAACACTCAGTCTCCATCGTGTTACTCTAGCTAACAGCAGACAACACATCAGGTGACAGAATGTGACAGAATGAAGTAAGCCATCACTTCTCCCAGCAAGGTCAGAAAAACTGGGCTATGTCTGAACAGAGTGAAACACTGTAAGACATCTATTGCTTAAATAAGTTTCACAAGAGATAAAACCATCAGAGTTCAGCAGATTTAAAGAACTGGGATAGTATTTATGACTACAGAGATATTATTACACCAAACTTCTTGTCCTTGCCTTCAGTTTCCACACTCTGGTGAACGCTGCCTTCAGGACAGAATTGAATCACACAGCTGACTGATTAGGAGCCCTCAAACCAAGTCAAAAAGGCACTGTCAGGCTGAACTCCTGCCTTGAAAATGGATGAGATAAACAATTCTAAAATTAAAAGGCAAGAAGAGAGAGATTCACTGTAACAGACAGGTAGTTAAATGAAACGTGACATGTCATCCCTAGAGAAAGGGAAACAAACAGCCTGGCTGGCTTTTCCTCTTGACAACCCCAGGATATATGACTGTCTCGGCAGAGAATGGAAAGAGGCACTATACTTGTCTGTATCACTGCAGCCCAATTTAATTAGCAGCCTGCTAAAGAGCTAAGTTTCATAATTAATAGTGATCCAAGGAGGCCAACAGCACAACAGGAAAGAATTTACAGAGTTCTTCCAGAACTGGCTGACTAATCCACTTTGGGGATCATTTTAATGAATATTTCTGGCTTCTAAACAGTTTCCAAAAATAGGGGAGGCAGCAAGGAGAATATTTGGTATTGATTTCTGCCTGCTGACCAGCCTGCTCTTTCAGTTTGTTTGCTACTGCTATCAGATTAGGCATTTTATTTGCAGAAAACGTTCATGTCAATTACAAATGAACTAACAATTTTTTCCCTCTGGACATCTTGGATACCATCATGCAGGGGAAGAGGAAATAAGTTTGATTTGCAAATGTATCACAGCAATAAGCATTTATTTCCCCATTAGCTAATGCACTGATACGCTATGTCAGTTACTACTCTACTCTTGCCGAAACCAACAGATTTCTAATTGGATCCATAATTCAGGAAGCAAAGGTATGCCACTATCAAAACAGTAAACCAAGATCCAAGTTGCTCATAGAGGTTGGAAAAGACCTTCAAGATCATCAAGTACAACCATTTCCCGGCGCTGCCAAGGCCATCACTAAACCATGTCATTGAGGGACTTATCTACACAGGTTTTGAACACTTCCAGGGATGGTGACTGCAGCACTGCCCTGGGCAGCCTGTTCCAATGCCTGACCACCCTTTGAGGGAAGAAATTGTTCCTAATATCCAACCTAAACCTCCCCTGGTGTAGCTTGAGGCCATTTCCTCTTGTCCTATCCCTTGTTTCTTAGGAGCAGAGTCCAGTCCCCTCCTGACCCCATCCTCCTTTCAGGCAGTTGTAGGGAGCAATAAGGTCCCCCCGAGCCTTCTCTTTTCCACACTAACCCCCCCCCTCCCCCCCCAGGTCCCTCAGCCGTTCCCTATCACACTTGGGCTCCAGGCCCTGCACCAGCTCCACTACCCTTCTCTGGCCTCGCTCCAGCACCTCAATGTCTCTCATGTACCGAGGGACCCAGAACTGAACACAGGATTAAGGGTGAGCATAAAGCTCCTCGATCAGTTGAGGAAGAAACATAACCCAGTTGTCTCATGGCCAGACCATGTCCAGCTTCTCTTTTCAGATGATGAATTTCAGGGCGAAGTATCTGTGATTTGTGAAAAGAAAAAAGCCTGAATCTAGGTGCCTAGCACAGGACTTGTCTTCATAATATTATTTCCCTGTCAACAACTAACTACTGATACCTCAAATAATGCTTCTGCCCCCTGCCCATCAGCTGTTGTACAGTCTTTGAAAGAGATTGTGGATTGTATACTGCTGGAGTGACACAAAGCAATGATGCAAAACTTCTTCTAATTGCCAGTTAGTCATACACACGCATCACCTGGCAGAATAGATCAACCTGATACAGCATTTCACTTCCATAACTCTAAGAATTTCACCAGTTACTGAAGAAGCCTGTTGGTGTGATGTAGGCGAAAGTACAGGGAAGCAGCCACAAGAATACTTACTTGAAAGTGTTTAAATTAACGCTTAACCTTAAAGGCAGCCCAAAATGGATTTTTTTCACTAATGTTAGCACAGCAACTACAGAATCATGGCCAAAGCATAGGAATGAGCTAGTGAAGTCAGTCTATTCTCTAATGGAAAGAAAGTGCATTTTGACTTCAGATCCTTCCTATCTTTTAGCTTGTACAGACAACAAAACATTTCCCGTTCCTACCCTATTAACATGCTGCAGCAAGTCAGACCCCACTTTCAAAAAGGTGTAAAGTAAAGCAGAGGCATCACCACTAGCACTGTCACGTTGCACAAGCATGACTTCTCTTTACTAACACTACTACAGAATGGAAAAGCAAGAAACAAAACAAAAAGCTAGTCTAGCTCAAGAGGCTCCTTCTGAGCAGCTCCCCTCAGATTTCCCTTTTCTTCAGTACTAATCAGCATGCTCGGCCTGCAAGTCTGTCTCAAAGGAAGCTCATATTCCACAAATTCCCTGTAGTGTCTGACAGGCAAACAAGGGATGTGCAGTCAGCTTCTGAAACCACGTTATTAGTGATGTGTGAAGGAAAAACACTTGACATACTGGCTTAGGCTGATTCTGCTGGAGACAGAGAAGTGGATACACACACACACACACACACACATGACCAAAAGCAGTACTAAATCTGCCTGCTCAGAATCCAGTCTCCAACTGGAATGGTGTCCGTGACAACTCTGAGCGGAAACGCTCACAACACTAAAAGCATGACCTTGTTGAAAGATGGATACCAGATCCAAGCCTGGTTTTGCAGAATAGGCCCTCTGGCAAACTGTATGTGCTGCTTTAAGTAATCACTTAGAAATCCACTACTCAAAGTTCACAAATAACTGGACAGACCTAACAGTTATACCCTAGCAATCTCCCTTCCACAAGGCAGACCAGAGTGATTTTAGCCCCAGTGTTTCCAAGAACTCTGTTTCAGCTGAAGGTCAGCACTGGTTTGCACAGCCTACAACAGCCACCTGAAATCTCACTCTGGTTTGTCAGACCCCTCTCACTATTTTATTTACCACTGACCACTCACCAAACTCACCCCCTTTCTAGGAAGAGACAATTTGCAAGGAATGACATGGTTCTTGCTTTACCAGAGGCTATAATATTAACAGATATTTGGCTAAGACTTGGTGATGAAGTGGTGTATCTATGAAACTGGTTTAAACTATTCTAACTCAGAAAGACTTCACTGATTAACAGCCTAATCAATTTGACAAGATCTGTGGCTACAAGCACACATCACTTCCGACTAAAACCGGTATCAGCACTCATAGGTAAGGGATGTGAGCTACAAAACTCATGCATCACGTTAATAGACTTTTGATAAATTGAAGTGAACAGTGCCATTTAGCAAAAAGTCTCAGTCACCAAGACAGAAAGAAGTCACCAGAAAACTATACAAACACTCCAAAACTGCCCCCTTTTTTAAAGCAAGATACAAGTTTATATTTAAGACAATAAAACCAGCCACATTTATCACTGGATTTTCTAGTCTGTGTTGTCTTTTGCTCAAAAAAAGGACTCCAGCATCATGTAAAAGATGTCTGTGCATCTTTCTAGACTGTGCTCTGTGGAACAGAGCTGTCATCTCCACATTTTGTAACACTTGGCAGCAAACCCACATTCCTTGTGCATCACAGACTTCCCCTAAGGCCATCAAGCGTGTTGGATATGGACAGCACAGGGCTAGGGCTTCCAATTATAAACTCAGATCTACTCACACTTTCTGCAGATGAGAGATGCAGATCCCATGATAGAGATTGTATACTAAACATATATAGGATTTATCAGTTCTGCATATCTACAATACCAGGGGACCCTCACCGTTTCAGTAAGATTTTTGACCCATTTTTTTTCCCTGTGACCTACATTCAGTGTGTGATTTCCAGAGTAATAAAAATACCTTAAAACCTCAATATAAGTCGTTACAAAATCTAATTATGTACCTTATAGAGTCACCTCATCTGGTAAATCCAAAGGAAAACATGCTAGGAAGCAACAGTAGAAATTTGTACTGTACTTGCTGACCAGCTTGGAGCACAAGGCACAGAAGGTGTCCGGGTTTAGACATGCAGCGTTGAACTGGGGTTCAAATGCACTTCTCTCAAGAAACTCTAGAAGAACCACCAGTCACCCAGAAGTGAATGGAAACATTCTGGCCGCAGATCAACACTGTAGATTGGAACTGTCAAAGAGCCTGAAGCATACATTCTACAGAAAATAAAGTGATAAGTGACTCAAGGAGGCAACTAATGATCTCATGGAAAATACCGTAGTAAAAAGCTGCACCATTAAATAGCATGCCTACTAAACAAACACTTGTCAGACAATATATTTTTCTTCAGTGCATCTGAAATGTGCCAAGGAATTGGTCTTTGCAAATAAGCTCTAACATGATCAACTAACCAGCTTTCTGTAGCAAAAAAGCACTTGTTCTGATGGCACAAAGCAACACAATTAAGTGCTTACAGAATGCTCAGAAAGTAAGAGATAGCTGTAAATACCATTCTGCCTCCTCCCCGCTTCTTTGCCTCCCCAAAAATCAAGGAGGGTGTGGCAGGGACATGACACATGCAGTAGAGAAAAGCTCTACATCATTTTCTCCCTCACTATTTAAAGAGATTGGGTACAATTCTTAAAGGCTTCAGGAATTAGTGCAGGCATCAAAATCCAGTTTACAATGGCTGACTGTTTTCTGAAACATGCATTCTAGTGCATCTACAGATATTAAAATAATAATTAAAAAAGTCTGATTCTATCTCAGAACTGCAGCAGAAATGCCACAAATCTGAGGATATTTTGAATATACTGCATTGCCAACACTGCTTCCACTTTCTCCATGTTATCTGGGATATGAGAATGGATTTTGGTACTTTCAGACAATACACAGGTATAAGCTCATGATCCAGCTCTAGTGATTCCAAGATGAGTTTGAAACGCACAATCGTATACTCAAATTCCCCAGATGACATTTTCCCAGCACTAAACCAGAAATAGCAAGTGGTTTCTAGGTGGCTGGAGAATGAAAGGGGCAAAGAACTGTGGGAATTTCAGATAGAACTTGTCTCTGGCTATTAGACAGTGCAAGAAGCTGAGAAGCCACAAAGAGGTCAGCTAAAAAAAGAGGTATTCCTCACTCCATGATGCAAACTGAATTTATTCATGTAGAAAAATCTCTGAAAAAAGAACCACAACAAATACCAAATCTAAAACTTTCCTAGCAGGGCTGCTGTTGCCTGTTGCTACAGCCAACTTCTCTGGGTCTAAACTCTGGCTATTGAGAATTTAATTCTGCTTCACAATAAAACCATTAATAGTTTGTGCAACCAACCAGTCTATTCTTCAGCAAACGCTCCTGCTACACAGCCTTTTTTTCTGTCCTTTCTTAAAAAGAATGGTCATGCCAACCTCTTTCATCAGAGATTCCTTCCTTTCTCTTTCATAAATCAACACCTAAATACCTAAAAATGAAAGAGGGTAGATGGATGAAAAAAGACAGGAAACAGACAATAAGCTGCTGCTTAACTGTGGACACAGGGAAGTCTTACAGCACATTAAGAAGCAAAAGGAATTAGCTCATATTCCTGCTGTGTTCACTTCATTTCAAGGTTAGGGAAGGCACATCCCCAAACAGCACCTTCAGCTCTGATGGGAAGTAAGCACATGAGAAACATTAGTAGGCTGCCTGTCCTTTACAATGCTCATCATCTGTAGGGTGAGCAGGTAGAGCAAAGGCAGAGGCTGTGTGAGCTGTCCATAGGAGCTCACAGTTCCTTAGTTCTATTTAGAAAGGAACCTCTTGGGAATGAACTGATGAACCTGCTCCAGAGCCTGACAAGAAGAAACCCCCATTTGTGGTTATCATGATGTGGACACTTGTTCCTGAGGACAGGACTGACAAAGCGAGCATGCTCTGCATAACATGCCTATGAATAAAGTTTTCTTACCTACCTGAAAAGCTGCCCCAACTGAGCACTTCCATAAATGGTACCAGATCTCTAACTCCGATCCTACAGTAGTTCCAGAAAACTAACAAACATGCTCTTGCTCTTCCTCTAAGAGCTGTATCCTTGTAGCTCCTTTATTTAAAGCATTGGGTGGCACTAAATTAAGAGCAGAAGGATGATCTTAAAAGTAGGAATCATTCTTACTGAAAGCTCTGGTAAGCACATCTGATCAGACCTATTCTTTTAAATCAAAGAGATAATATTCTCCCTTCCTGTTAATTTTACAGACCTACTATAACTATTGGAAGGTAAAATATTCCCAATGAATATATATTACACACCAAGAAATCCACCAATGTCTTCAACTTATGATCACATTCCAAATCTTCACTGCCACCTCAAACATTAGAGATGTCTTTTTTGAATCACATTTTGCAATGTTGCTGTAAAACCATAATTACAAGCACTAAATCTTAATTCAGGTCAGGATCCTGTTAATTGTGGTCAGTTGTAATGCTGTAATGCCCTGATAAAAATCAGAAGTTTTACATTACGCATTATGACTGTAATATACTATCTTTGTTGACTGCATTTTAACCTAAAACCAAGCATAATGATTTCTTCTTCCAATTAGCTGTCATTGCCTTTTGGTCACTGACTCAAGACAGCAAGACACTGTCCTCTATCCTGAAATATGGCACTAAGAGATGTCTGAGGTATAAAGATAGAGCCTCTCAGATAAAATCCAATCCAGAGAATTTTACCTTTTTATTGAAAGATATTTGAGTTTAGAAACAACCTTCAGCTTACTGTGGTGATGCTTTCTGCACAAGTAGAAACTAACTGCACATTTCACTGCTCCCCATGAAGCTGACCAGAGCCAAGAACAGATGGTAGAAGGGACAAAACTTGGAACAATTTTTGTGCAATCCAAGCAAACCTACCAAATAACAAAAAATGCAGGAAAAGTTTACACAGCTTGTCCAATTTCTAAATTTAAAGAAGCTCCCTTTGCGATGTACAGACTGGGTCCTGAACTTCTCATGTTCTTGTGCCCTTACTCTTCACAGGTTATAGTACAACAACATGTAACAAAAAATGCAGCGCTTTCATAGTGAACAGTTGGTCAAAGGAGTGGGGAAAGCAAAAGTTGCATTTGTCACCTTGGGTTACATGGGGTTTGTATGCAGGAATGAGATTTCCTCACAGTAAGAGCCTTGGATTTATAGTACTCCTCCTGAACCCTTTGAACAATGCATTTGGTCTGTAGCTTTTTCTCAACAGTACTCATTTAGTTCAGGCTTTGAGCTAGCTGATTAATTTTTGCTTCATTATAGTTAT
Source organism: Loriculus beryllinus (assembly GCA_039877255.1). NCBI lineage: Eukaryota > Metazoa > Chordata > Aves > Psittaciformes > Psittacidae > Loriculus > Loriculus beryllinus. The sequence continues at coordinate 15,471 of JBCJKH010019671.1, forward strand.
TTCTTCCCAAATATACTTTGCAGAAGATTCCCAGGCTTCTCATTTTATCAGAGCCAAGTCGTAAATTAGCTTCTCAGGTGCCAAAGTGATTAACTGTATTCTGCAATTGCTGCAGCCAAAGTCCTGGAGTTCTGTCTGTCCTAACATCTGGACAAAAGAGCTGAATAGTTTCCTTCTATTACTGAAAACCGGACTGATAAGATATCCCACTGAGTTTCTTCCATCCATAAATTATGCCTGTCTCTAGATCAACTCTCTGGATTTTTCTTTCATTGTTAGTATAACCAAATTCCATAGCACTAAGGAAAACAGTATGGCTGAACTCAGAATATAAATTAGTCTCAGAAAACAAACAAACTTCATCAGGGACTGTAGTGACAAAACAATGGGTAATGGGTTTAAATGTAAACAGGGAAGTTCAGGTTGGATATCAGGAAGATCTTTACTTCTCACTTCCTACAAGTGAGCGTGGTGAGGCACTGGAGCAGGTTGCCCAAAGAGGTGGTAAATGCTCCATCAGTGGCAGCGTTCAAGGCCAGGTTGGACAGAGCCTTGGGTGACAGGGTCTAGTGTGAGGCATCCCTGCCCATGGAAGGGAGTTGGAACTACATGATCTTCAGGTCCTTGCCAACCCCAACCAGTCTATGGTTCTCTGATAAGTACAACTTTGTTTCTAAAGTAAACATTAATAAAATGGAAAAAGCTCTCCAGTGACTTAGGAGGCTAATGTTTTCATCTTCTTTAATCTCTGCTATGGGTTTAAGAATGATCACTCTTCTCTGTATTTCATTTTAGCTGTCAAGCTAAGATTTTAGAGATATCTAAGGAATTGAGTTTAGAGGAAAAGTCATTATCATTAAACATTCCCATTCCCCTGAAAGCAAAACTGCATGGAATTATTCAAGAGGTTAGCCGGCATCTGCAAAAAGAGGCAGCAAAGACTCCTTTTGCTTAGACAAAAATCCTACTTGCAACAGGAGTTGTGGTTATCCATTTATGAATTACAGGGTGCCCTTTACAGGTACTTTCTATATGTCCTTCTCATCCCAGGGGTAAGCCCAGGCAGACTGTTGCATCAAAGAAAGTATGAACACAAACAGGTGTTTCTTTGTCTCTCAGGAAAGATATCCACATGTGACAAGTATACTCAGAAAGCAAAGCATTCCATGTTCTCAACCGAACATTCCATATGTACTTAATCAAAGATGAAACAGATTCCACTCCAAACATGGGCTCCACTTAGAAATTACAGTTCTACTTCAGGTCTTGATAAGCACCACAGGAAAGAATACAAAAACTTAGGTGGCTTGTCCCACCAACCAAGGTCACACAACACAACCACAAACAGTGGCAGAACCTCCTTCCAGTGCAGGCTGAGCCTAACACAGAGATTCACCACCCTACCAAGAGCACCTGAAGTCTTTTGGTTACAGGTCTCCAGACAGCACAGATCTTCTGGAAGCTCATGCATGGAAAATAACAATGTCTTTAATCTCCTTCAGCATTAACGACCAAGACCTTAGCCTTAGCACGTACAATAACTAATACTGCTAAACCACAGATTGAGAACACAGAGCTAAACAGGGATGAGGGCTCAGATTAATCCAATTTCATTCCACTCAAGTTCCTATGCTCTGAGTTTCTAAGCTATCTAGCTAAGGACAGCTGCCAGGAAATACCAAAGGACTTTCCATGGTAAGTGGTGGTCTTTGTAATCTAGCTGAAGTGCAGGTGAGCCATGCATCCCTCAATTCCTGACTCCAGGAGCTGAACTATGTCCTTCCTCTGGCAAGTGTTCCAACATGAAAAGCTAACGAGTAGGTGACTCTTTGATTTGCAAGGGCTGATTGGGAATCTTGCAGAAATTACATTAAGCACAACATTACACAGACACAGAATACAAGCCCCATTATTTTTCACTACCTCACAGGGTCTGCTGCTGTTGGAGAGAGAATGCACAAAACTGAACGTCCAGCAGAGGAATATGAGACATAGGGGCAGAACTGAATTCCTGGGGCATCACTCTATTACTTGCTATCACTAATAAACCTCCAATAATCCTACCAGTAAATGGATGATTTTAGAAATAAATTAGTCTTCTTCTGACATCAAGAAACAGCATCAATAAAAACAGAGCCCTTCTGAGGAACTTACTGCTTTGAATGCTAGCTTCTGTATTTATTGCCTCATCAAGCGTGATATGGATATCTACCACTCCTTGAATTCCTTTCTGCATAAGCAATGCCAGAGATTAAATGCTTCTGACTTTGACTCTGTAAAAGGGGATACAAACAGCTATGCCAGCCTGACAGCAAGCATGTCCACTCTTAATCTGAGGTTCAGTATGTTCATCAGAAAGGTCTGCTGAACGGAGAGATAATCTAATCTTGGTCAGAAAACCCATGCTTTATTACACAAATCTCATGCTTGTCTTGCTTTGTCCTTACTTTACCCTGTCTCGCAAGCAACAACTGTCAAAAAGCAGAGGTAAGATTATTTTAAATCATAAATCAGCATTAGCTGCAAACAAGCTGATTGACCATCAAGTGTGTGTATTATGAAATTCTTCACTGCATGCAGACCCAAACTATGGTACAGGCACAGTGTGATTAACACTGTAGAGCACTTTTCTCTCTGCTGCAAAGCGCTCTACTTGCAATTTATCTTCGGCATGTTTGCCTCTTTTATTTGCATTCCAATTAAGATCTTCCTCTACCTCCAACCAATTAACTCAGGCCTATTTGCATCATAATTACAGTGAGAAGTGCCCACTGTAAACCACTGGTATTTCCTGTTGATGCCACAGAAAGTCTTCATTTCTGTGAGCTCAAATGTGGCTAATTCATTTTTCTGGTACCTCATCCTAATTACTTGTCCACAGAGCAAGTCACCAATCTCAAATGTATTTCCTTGAAGGCCAGCAATAGGAGATCCATACATCAAACAACTAAATGGAGTTTACTTCATGTGGATATAGGTCTATGAAAGTCTACATTAAGGCAAAGCCATTAAAGTTAGATTCGAATTGCAATGTCAAAGACTAGCACAGTTTCAGGCAAAGTATTACTGCATAGAGAAGTGAGAACAGGTAAAAGAGATACTCTCAGATTATGTTGTCTCACAACTGCAACTTATCTGTATTCAGCTGCTGAAGGAGGAAAAGTAATTTAATCAGTCATAAGAAGAGCTAATCACAGAATCATCTTCCAGAGCATGAGGATCTCAGAATGCAGTGGAGACACCTAATGTGAAAATCACTATTTTAAACAGTGTTAAGAGTTGAGCAGAGGCAGATTTAGTGAGTCAGAGCTAACCTGTCAGGCAAATTAGCTTTTAATTTTCCATGTCACTTCATATTACGCAACTCTTCTGGAAACTTTCTCTTTCCTTAAGATAGCAACTTCTCACCTGCACAATAATCCTTCTTGCAGGAAGGACTGCCATTGGTCATGACAATACAAGCTGAGTAAGACACCCTGGAAAACCTACATTTTAACCCCAGGCACACTTTTGGAAAAGTAAAAGCTAACTGAAATCAGCTAGCAACAGGTTACTCTGAAAGCTGGAAAACACAAGGGTTGGATCCACTCTGAATTTCACTGAAAAGCTTTTTATTGCTCTTCCTGAATAGGCCTCCTGCCCATAAACTAGCTGATGAAAGTGTTTCTGAACAACTCAAGGTGCCTACTATAACTGCAGCTACGGAGCACATGCAAACTGGATACATCAGATAACAGGGTAAAAACACTTTCTGTGTGGAAGGGGTGAGAGTTGCAATGTGTAACTAGGCAGGTTTTGGCCAGGCAAAAGACCTGGTGTGTCATGCAGCTAAATAACAGAGTTAGACTTCTCCATTAACCAAGTTGGCATCCTACAATAAGGAGGATGACATTTTTGCACTTGGCGTTTTCTGCTTCTGCACTGTATCAAATTCTCCGCTGCAGCACAAGGAGAGATTTCTATCTACTTCCACCAAAAGAAGCCAGATAAGGAGAGCAGATCTATACCTCTGTTACCTTTACAAAAAGTATCAGCTCAGCAGAACATATATCCAAATTCCCAGTCATTTCTGCACTTTTTCTGCCATGCTACCAAAACTGTGAGCATACAGTCACTTGTCACTTGCCTCAGAGGTGGTCCCAATTGAAAAAGAAAACATGAGTGCTCTATATTGCCACCGTGAAATACCTAAAGTTCAGCAGAGATGAACTGACAGCAGCCAGAACTCCCTCCCTGGGTGAGGTTCCTTGATCTGGAAAGATTACTTCGTAAAGATAGGAATATCAGTAAAAATCCCTTTGCTGTATATAAAAATGGCTTCTTAAAGGAAAACATTTCTTCTTAAGGTCTTCCCCAGTTCTAACATGAAAAACCACCTAGAAACTTGTTCTGACTATACTCTGTGTTTTGTTTATTCCGTATTTCAACTCTAACCACATCCTGCAGATGAAAGCCATCCAAGGCTCATCAGCTGTGCCCAGGGCAGCAATATAGATGTGTGATCACTAATCAAGAGAAACATCTCCTAGAAAGGAGGAGAAATTAAGATGCACTTTATTTAATAAATGGCATCTAATAATAAATAGATAATGGCATTGAATAATAAATATCGACCATCTTTCATTTCACCTCTCATGACAGTTAAAGGCCAAGTTTTCAGTATTTGGCTTTATCAAGATAAACAGTACATTCCAGGTTGCTGCTGTTGATGCTTCTTTTTTGAACACCAGAAATAGCATGGGGTCAGTAATCCTCATCTGCCAGTATTTACAGGGTGGCCAGTTTGTGCTAGGGCCATGGAACCTCAAAGGAAGTAAAAGCTTTCTTAGGCAGAAGAGATATAAGCAGCTAAAAACTTCAGATGATGTTCTTGATCTTGCAAATGTCTATGCGCTGTGGTTCCCCCTCATGCATTCACAAAGGCACATACAATAAAAGCACCAGGAAGCAGACTATTGCATCAAAAACGCAAGCAAAACATAAGAGCTTCTTTGCTTTTTGTTGTTATTGGGTTTGGGTTTTTTTAATCAAATACAGAAAATCTGAAAACTTAGGGGTTGGGAAGCTCTAATAACAAACGCCTTTTTGGGCATTTTTAAATCCTACATCCTTTAAATCTAAATCCTTTTAAACCACCCTAACATAGATTGCTCATATATGACAGAATCTGGAGAGCTGATTAATGAATAACCACTCCTGAAATCTGAAAAGACAAAGTCCATTTTGGAAGTGGCTGGGAGCACAGCAGCGGTGTATTCTGCCTAAGCCCTGCCCTACCTTCCTGCAGTGGGATCTGGAGTGGATCGGACAGTTGTCATGCAGGTTGAGGAGCTACCACAACTTGATTCTGTCTCATCCACAGCGGCCATTGTGATAAGCGAAGATTTCTGACGTGGAACCCAGAAAAGGCCATCCTTATCTGCAGCCTGACTGTGATGATTTTTGGATCATGATAACCAGACTGCATTAGAAACAGCATGGCTTTTACTAAAAAAGCAATTTCTTTTTACTAGAAACAGTGTGGCTTTTACTGAGCATGTACGAGCCTCTATGTGCATATTTAACAGAGGGAAAAAAAATCCAACCAAAACCAAGAACACAAGAAGCCCAAAACCAAATACCTGATTAAAAGCATTGAAATATGCTCCCATCACGCTCAAGATGCACAGGAACAGGGAGGAACTCCTCCCACGGATCTAGGCACAAAAGGAAAGAACCCTGCAGAGCTCAGTTCTGAGAGGCAGGATGCTGCTTCCCTCACTGCTTCTGAAGTGACTTATCTTCTGACTCTTCTTGGCACGCAGCTGAGAAGCTCCCTGTAGCAACAGGCTGTGAAAATACTGACATGAGGCAAATAGATCCAACATTCATTTTTCTATTCCTTCCCTTTCTCACAGCTGATGGCCTGTGCTTGGGGGTAGTACAGGGTGGCCTGGCAGCAGCAGAGAGCACACCAGGCATGAAGCACGCCAACACTACTACCTTCTACCCCAAGTTCACCTTCATTAACTCTTCAAATACTACTCTTCCATGTGTTCAGCAGGAGCTATCTGGCCACAATCCCTGAGGTTTCCAGCTACAGTGTTCAAACGGAGAGCTCAAAGGGTAAGTGTTGTAAGTGCTCTTCCCTGACATTTTCAGAATGGTAAATACACCTTCTCTTCATAAGAACATGCAAGTTCTCACACAAACAAGAAATAAAAGTTAAAAAAGACTGAGCAGTGAGGTTACTGCTCTGCAGTGGTGCTAATCAGCAGCATACTAGCTACATTGGAGATAGCTATTGTAACTGTGGATACTATCCTGTGTGATGTTCAGTAATGCTCTGTGTAAAAGTCCAAATGTTAGGTATTGTTCTATATCATTCTTTCAATACTAGCTCAAAACAACTGATCCAACATCTGTATGCCTTTCAACTGGAGCTAAGAAGCTGAAGAACAATTATGAACCCCTGAAAGCTGAGAACAGGCCTCTTCCTTTCTCACCCATCATCCTTCCAACCCTTCTGTACGGAACAAAGTTACTCTGCTATGGATGTGTCAATACAACTATTTCCATGACAACAGCCTAGGATGTGCCAAATACAGACATCTGACTCCAACAGAGGAGGAAGGGACACGTGACTAGAGGGCATTCTGCTGCACTGCATTTCAACCCAATTCTGTCCTTATGACCATGGGCAAACACTCAGAGAAGAATCAATGGTGGCCCTTTGAGATTCTAGCGCTCTCCCTTGTCAAACACCCATGCTCTCTCCTGCTGCAGAAGCTGCCTAGCTTCACGCTAGGCTCTCCAGTACAGACTCAAACAGCTGCACATTAACTGCTGATGAAGGAAGGCTTAAATTCAGTTTCCCACCCTCATTTTGAAAGAGATGAGGCTTATATACTCATTCACATCACCAGCTCTGCTTTAAAGGTAGATGAGTGGCAGAAGGAAAGAACAGACAACTTCTTAATCACATGAGGAAGACTCGACAGCATTTTCCTTCTCACAGCAAAGTGAGGTTCATGCAGCAGGAAAGCCTCTAATAAAGTACCAAACAGCATCACCCATTGAAGAAACCCCATTACAGTGCAGGACCTGACCAGAGGTCCCTGTTGCTGCCTTAGCACAATACACTGCATAGACAAAACATGACCACCTTGCTCTTCTTGTTGTACTGCAGAACCCTAAATAGTAAATATAATTGCAGAACAACTAGAGCTACAGTGTATGTGAATTGCTTGGGCTTTCAACATCAATCCATTTAAAAGACTGAATGGGTACTTACAGCTACTCTATAGCTCTGAAAATCCTCTCAGACATTCCCAATCATGTGAATCTGAGATCCTGGATTAGTGGCATGTAGGGAGCAGGAAATTTCAACCTGCAGCCGAGTCAGAGCTCTTTCCACAGCCCTTGTAGGGCACTTGAACCAACGCTTTTGGTCTATGGCCCAGCTCTGTTTTCCTTTTGATTATCTTACAGACAGTGCTTAGCAACCCATGCAAGCTTGTTCCTTGGATTCAGGTTTCATAGGAGAGGAAAAAGGAGAAGGAATGAAGCTAATGTACCTGCCTGCCACAGAGAGCACACAGAGTTAGTAATTGCCAAAAACCCCTTTTCCCCCTAGCATTCACAGATACCAAGTATCTCCCAAAAGCCTCTCCAAGTCTTACTACTTCGGGTGCTTTTAAAAGAAGCAAGTAGTTGGATCAGTCTTACCATGAGAAAGCCCCGTTTGAACTGTAATGCCTTATATTGTGTCAGAACAACTGTTAGATGGGCACCCTTTGCACACCACGGGCTGGGCAACAAGGGAGGACATTCGCAACCAAGGGGTGCTGTGTTTAAACTAGGTTATCCACGGAATTTGCTCCCAAGTGCTCATTTTAACAAGCACATTGTCCTCTCACATAGGTTTCTGGGATTAATAATTACAGTACTGCAGCAGTGAACTATAGGCTGTTGCGCCCAATATGGTAGGTCCCTTCTGTGCCACGATTTGTTACTTTGAGTGCTACAGATAGAGGGGCTGAATGAGTCTCAGCGTAAATAGTACAGAAACTACATGCAAGGGTTGATCAAAAAGCACACAGCCTCTGTGCTTTCTAGAGATACACTTCAGACAAGACATCACCTTCGCATTAACTATTTCTGCAACCAGATCCCTTTCACATGCACACCGAAGCCTTAGACCATGGTACACTCAGAAAAGCAAAACCAGCACTGACAAGATGTTAACTCTCCTACTTCCCACTGGCATGCTTAGCAAGTACAGCAATGTGCAGCAAGAGGCAACAAAAAACCCCAAACCATGCCACAAACAAAATATCCCATACAATGCAATTTGTAGCCAGAATAATCTTCCTCTTTGTCACATTTGCACTATATTCTCATAAAAAACAAGTCATCTCATCTTTCATTTTTATTGCAACTGGAAAAATCCTTCCAATCAAAACTGAAAGATGAAAGCTGAGAGATGGAAAAGTGTTGCCTGAGAAGAAGGCCTGCAGTCCCAATCCTTATTCAGAAAAATACCTTTCAGGAATTGACTTAGCAGTGCTCACACTCATCTATCTTTATGATTTCAGAGACATAAAGAATGATTCAGATGAGTCAAAACTAATGACCTGGCCATTATTAGTTAACTGGATTTTTAAATCATAGATTGGTTTGGGTTGGAAGGGACCTTAAAGCTCATCCATGCCATGGGCAGGAACACCTTCCACTAGAGGAGGTTTCTCCAAGCCCCTGTGTCCAACCTGACCTTGAACATTGCCAGGGATGGGGCAGCCACAGCTTCTCTGGGCACCCTGTGCCAGTGTTTTTACCTTTTAGTTTATGTTGGTTCACCACATTGGTTTGTTGATGGCTTTAGGTATTTTTATGTCATTTTGACTTAGAGTTTTTAGTGGTGTTGGAAGCCAGGGAGACTCATCAATGTTCCTAGATTGTGAAAGAGATCCGAGCACATCTTTACTGACTTTGAAGTGCAACAACCAGCTTCCTTACTACCTCCTCATTCACATCTGAGTGTGAGGAGACCTAAAATTTACACAATTACCAGTTTATTCTGGAACTATAAGAAGGGTTCTGAGAAGCTGCGAGAATGAGAAGGAAGATCCTTGAAAGAACTGCAATGGATTTGGTTTTACCTGTTTCCTAGTATTGTACATAGTGCTGAATTTTCAGTCTGAAGAAGCAAGTTGGAAATGCTTTGAGGGCTGAGTAGGAGATAGAAGACACACACTGAAACAGCACGAGTTGAAACCAGCACACAGTGTCTGTACATGGTGTCCTGACACTGTGTGTAACCTGTCAGCCATAGCAAAGCACCTTCCTCATGCATTGTCAGCCTTGACACAGAGAGCAGGTTGTCACGTTATGACCATCAATCAAGCCACGAGGTGGGAAGCTGGTCTCAGGCTGTGGGAATAGCTGAGCATCCTGCCTCCTGGTCATCTCTGTTCAGCATCTGCATTCTTCCCACCTGCCAGAAACAAACCCCTCAGCTTCTCATGAAGAACTAAGGGTGGAAGAGAGCAGAAAGGAAGCAATTAGTGCATAAGGTTTTAATTGCTGTATACCTCGGTCATTGCACAAACTGTAAGAAAACTACACAACTGATGTGTTGGGTTGCTCAGTCACAGTGGTATTTGGTTTAGATTTCAGCATAACAGGAGTTAAACATCCACCTACAGCAGACTCCGAGGGAAATAAAGAAACACTTGGAAGTGAAGGCTTCAAAAATGCAAATTCAATTTATTCCAGGAGGGAGAAGTAAATTCCAGCCTTGCAAATGCTTTTCCTCCTCCACTCTTTTCTTCTCTCCTTGAAATTTATCTGGAGCTGTTTCAGCTTGAACTATAATCTAAGAATCATTCAAGCCTTGACTCTACACATGCAAGTTCTAAATTGCACATAGAAAACTAGTATTGACCCCCCAGTGGAAACTGTTCTTTTGATTTCATTTTCCTTTTGCATTGATTCAACTTAATTTATTAAGGACTTCAAGTGAAGCTGAATGTATTCCTGGGAGGGTCAGAATTTAAATCAGTGAAGGGGTTTGCACAGGTTGAACTAAGTTTATTTTAAGGTATATGGAATCAGCCCCAGAGGTCGTGCTCCAGGCTGTAATCTCAACTATTTGAATGATTGCTGGTGCTCTGACACAGAAGCAGCAACACGTAATGCACAGCTGTGTAAGTCAAACCAGAACCCTGATGAGCATCACAGGGCAAACTGGGTTTGTGCTGTCTAGACAGGATACGGAGTGAGTCTGAGCACAAGAAATGCAAAATGATACAAAACCTCTTCTGAAAGACTTTGATTTCGAAGGCGATGGCTCGAAGCAAGGCAGCAGTGTGGGAGGGTGAGCTGAAAGGGAAGCAGAGGTGACTGATGAGATCTGCTTTGGAAAGCAAAGATCCCAGCTTGAAAAGAACCTTGAATAATGGCAAACCAGGCAGCTGCTGTTTGGTTTCCAGCAGAATAGTTCTTTTTTGGTTTGTTTTTGGCTGGAGAGTTAGTTGTAAAAAGGTTTATGTGTAATACAGCTGATACCAGCCCCTTTGGTTGTGTGGAAATGCATCTCTGGGGTTGGATGGAGCTTGGAGCAACCTGGTCTAATGGAAGGTGTCTCTGCCCATGGAACTGGACGAGCTTTAAGGTCCCTTCCCACCAAAGCAATTTTTATGATTCTATGATCTCATTCTCTTTTGGAGGGCTATGGAACAGGAATGTAATAGATCAATATGATTCCATAATCTTCCTATTATAGTATTTATTAGCACCAACTTTAAAGTTTCTTTGCTGAAGTATCCATGAAGTTTGCTGGAGACAGAAGGTTTCTTGTTTGTCCAGAGGAATCTGGATGGCTTGTTCAACAGGCCTTTGAGGTGACCCAGTCGGTGGTTTGTACATCTAAGGGAGAAAAAGTAAGCAGGTCCTGGCTGCTGCAGGGGGGTTGTGTCCTGAAAAGCTGTAGTCTGAAGAAAAGAGAAACTCATGGAAAATCTGGTGAGTAACGAGCTAAATGAGGCCGTTGTGTGATGCTGTGGTGTAAGGGGTAAGTCGGTGGTAATGAGAAATGCCAGTCAGCATGGCTTCCTGGAAAATGTGGCTCTGCAGATAAACATAATCTTGTTTCGTGTCTGAGCTGACTCGAGTGGTGTCTATAAATATGTACAAGAAGGGAAGATTTCTTATACCAGAGGGCTTTTGATTTTGTAGGCAGAGATTTAATGAGATTTTGCTGCCTGGAGGACAAAACAAGCCTGATCAAACTGGGAGGGTGGGGGGGTGGAAGGTAGTTCCTATCACCACTTGGTGATGGACTTGATGTAAGATAATCTCAGAGAGATGGGCTAATGTGATCAGCTACCTTTGTGTAACCTCAGAAGAAAACAGGTAAAAACAATGAGGTCTGTCCCCTGCAGGAGGGTCACAGCTTGGACTCGCAGTGACTCCTTCCTGCTTCAGAAATCATCCCATTTCACAGTTCCAAGGTGAAGTGTGTGTTGCATGGAATGGTGTGATCCCTCGGCCCTATAAATAGCTGGGGCTTCCTGCAGCGCGGGGTGGCTTTATGCTCTGTGGACCTGGCATGATGGAGACAGGATTGACTCTGTGGTGCCAGCTCTGGAAACGTCTCCAACGCTGGGCTCTGTGCATGACTTGGCACTGCTGGAGGGGCTCGTTGGCCAGATGGGTGAGCCACAGCGAGCTGTGGGCAAGGCGAGTGCTTACAGGCCTCCAATTGAGCATCCTGCTGAGTTAGATGATCATTCACCATTCAAGTTCTCGACAGGATTTGGAATAAGCTCTGAGTTTGCACAGTGATTTGCAGAATCTCTTCATTTCTAGAATCAGGGTGTATTTTTCTGTGTCAAACTTAGTGTTGAGTCTTGAATTTGATGTATTTTGTAACTACAGTTGTATGGAGAGTCCTGTGTATGTACCATTCCGCTTACAAGGTGCCATGATCTTAATCATGTTTTTAAATGTGATTGCAACTATGTTCCAGGTACAGTAGGAAACAATCCTAGAAGATAATATATGTCAATCTCAGGATGCAAGTGTTTGTGTCACTTCGGTCCATTTTGATTTTCCCTTCTCACTATTGATCTGTTGCAGGTTCCTTCTTTCTGTGTGGAGAAAAAAAAAGAGGCTTTTATATATTCCCTCCCCTGTTTTGTCCTTTTCTTTCCCCAGTTACCCAGTGGGAGACTCTTCCACGCAGCAGCTGTTATCTCGGATGCCATGTACATCTTTGGTGGCACGGTGGACAATAACATCAGGAGTGGAGAGATGTACAGGTTCCAGGTAATTCACTGCCAGGTCACTGCTCAACCTGCTCAACCATCCACACCAGTTCTATGACACTCCTCTGTCTCCAGACGTGGCAGTTTCAGGTTTGGCTCCTGCAGGCAGCCTTCACAGTTCAGATGAGATCCAATTCTTCCATCTTGCCCTGTGTTATCTTTCGTTACCGTCCCCATAGAGCAAGCCCTTGCAGGTGTTTGGGTTGCTTGTTATTTTCTACTTTATAAACTACCTTGAGGTCGAGTTAAGGAGGAAATCCACTGATCAGACATGTAACAGTGCTTTTGGGCAGGGCCATGTGAAATAAATGCTGTCTTCTGTGGGGCTTTCTTTTTCCCAGTTTTCCTGTTACCCTAAATGCACTCTCCATGAAGACTATGGAAGGCTGTGGGAAAACAGACAGTTCAGTGACCTGGAGTTTGTTTTGGGAGAGGTGAGTAGATTTTACTGCAGAGGTGCCAGTGGGGGTTTCTGGTGTGTGTATCGTATGCTGGGGAAAGGCAGATTGTACAGAGGTGGTTCCAGAACCCCTGGGAGTGAAGTTTGAAGAAAAGGGCACTGGTGAAGGTGCTGTCTCTCTGCTTTAGTAAATTACACTCATCCAGAAAACTCTAAAACTGCAAAAGAGAAACTTTTAAACAGAAGATTTGTGGATCGCTGGGACGTAACCCCCAGTTTGTCACAGCACAGTATCATGGGATCATAGACTAGTTTGGGTTGGAAAGGACCTTAAGATCATCCAGTTCCAACCCCCCTGCCATGGGCAGGGACACCTCACACTAAAC
>JBCJKH010019672.1:0-27519 GCA_039877255.1 Loriculus beryllinus
TCAGGTAGCTGACTTCTCTTCAATTAGTTACAGGAGCTTACAGCAGTGAAGTGGGCGCTAAAGAGAACTACTGTTACAATTTATGGCCATAGGCACATCAAAGTACCAGCTTCCCCTAAAGTGCTGAGCCTCTGAAACAGGAAGGCATCCACCATCCAAATATAACAACACAGAGTCTCTGCCATACTAGAAGTTCTCTCTGCTATATTAATTTATTCTCATCACCTGGTTTAAGTGGGAATATTTGTTAAATTCACATAAAATGCAAATAAGCCATTAATAAGTCATGTAACTGACCTCCTCTTTATCTACTGAGGAAAAAAAATGAGTCATATTTAGGCTGTACAGAATACATACAGATTTTTTTTCTCTTGTTCAACCCAACAGAGTTTTATCTACAACCATTTTTTATAATAATCCACAGTCCACATACTTCTTGCAAATGGGAAAAATTCTCTTTTAAGATGTCCTCAATGCAGAGCATCAAATGTGCTTTGAAGTGAAATGGTAAAGGCAGAAACTAAATAGCCCCCCAGCAGAAAAGCACACTCCTACGTTCAAAGCCATCAACTGCAACCACTAAAGCATAAAACACTTGACCTTTCTGGTTGCCTGCATCTGCATTGTTGGGTATGTTTTCTTCAGTCAAAAGTATTTGTCATTTTATTTGATATAACAGTCAATGCCAAACATAAACCAGAACTGCCAATCTTGCTGAGGTCATCTGAAGGTCTTTTAAAGAAAGAAATTAAGTTCTACACTTAGTGCCAGCACAACTGTTGCTAGAGTGCATCTTTGTAAAAGCAGATGGAAACTACTGACATCAGCTACATCAATCAAATTAGAGAATGCCAAAGCTTTGGTTTAATCAGTCCAGCATGTATTCAAATTTGGTGTTTGTAGAAACATGTGAGCCTCATTCCTTGAAATACTACTTAGATTAAAAGGCATTAGAGCACCATATCACCCCATACAGTAATTCCAGGGGTGGTGGGATGAATTCTATCAAAGGGGCAACTTCCCATGAGCTCTTAAATTAAAGCCCTTTAATATCTCACTCCCTACAATTCCTACAAACAGTTCAAGCTTTCCTTTTTCCAATTTCTGCCATATTTCTGTACACCTTACCTAGTTACCTGGTTAATCTTTCATACTGTTTTGGCAATACTGACTCTACGTTGTTCAGAATGTCCAACAGTCTCAGACTACTGCCTTCCCTGTGGAAGACTCACAGAATAAAATCAAGACTCTGCCTGCTCTAAGCACACAAGAGAGAGTTTATGTGCCCATGGAGAACTGTCTGCCCCCGAGTTCATCATCCAGAGACTCCTCACAGCTAGTGCAGAAAAAGAGATTTCTCCAGTGACACAAGCCTCTGCTCATAGATGACTTGTGCAGACAGATGCAGGCATTCAAAGCTTTGGCAAGTCCTCTTGCATTCACAGCCATAAACCTGGCTGTGCAACATACCACAACCAGAGAATGTTTTGCTAGGTTCCTGCAAAGTACTCAATATAGTATAGGTCTTGCTCCCTGTGGGTTTTGAAATAAAGGGACAGTTACACGAGTTCTTTACAATTGTTACATAAATCCTTGAAAAAAACAGCTTGAGAAAAACTTAAGTGAAAGTTTGGTCCTAGCATAACCTGCCAATAAAAGACAGAACTTGTAACTGTCAGAAAAACAGAATTGCAGAGCAAGATGTCCTCAATTTCATTTCTACTAGACACAGCAGCTCACAAAAAGGAACACTCAGCTAAACTAGGGGGGGAAATACCCCAATGAATTCATGGCTTTCAACAGAGCCCTGACTTCAGATTCAATGGTGCCATTACCAACTGAAACTCTCAAATTCCACTGTGGTGAAATTTTTGAGTTATTAACCTAGTTTCTCCCATGTGTAAATCCCTCCAAGAATACAGCTTTAAACATCGGCCAAGTAAGCAAGATGGGAGACCATCCACAGACAAATTCAGAACATACCTGCATTTGTAGCCTGGCAGATCAGCTCTTAGGAAAATAACCTAAACAGCACCCTATTCACATTCACAATATTCTTGTTAGATTCTCTAGATTCATTGAAGATACCAAGAACAAAGAAGTATCTTCAGTGAATATGAGAGTTCAAATACCTCTTTGCAGCACATTCAAAATAAGGATCTTACGATAAGGCACCTTAATGCAATAAAATGAGCGTATACTTCAGTAACAATGTGAGAATCAAACATACAAGGGAGCAGATGGACAGTACAGATAAGATACAACTGATATTGTTACTCTCTTCTGTAAAGTACGTTGATACTGACCCATTTAGTCACTCAAATGCAAACTTTCAATTCAGAACGAAACAGATTTAGTTATTTGTATGCCTATAAAATACAAATTCTCAGACTAACATATACACTTAAGTGTGCACACAAGTGTATATAAATACTTGCTTATTTACTATATATATTTTATATACAAAGAACGAACTATTTCTGCATCCTGAGTTAAGGATAATCACATTATAACAACTGGTAGAGCAACTTCAGCAGGTCAAAAAAACAGTGAGGTTATCTAACAACTCACCAGGTTGGGGCTCAAAGTCTTTCAAGTTCACCTCATACTCATCTTCATTGAGATACTGGTGTCGGCCCATCATTACAATTGCAAATTTAAACTATGAAAAGGGAAAAAAAAGCCAACTGGTAAGATACCACATTAAAACAAAGCCTTCGGGTCTAATTTCACAGTCTAACTTGCAGCTCACTGTAAGTAGTACTCTTCAGGGGTTGATAAAGACCAATCCTGTTTAAAATGCTCATCAACAACCTGCATAATGGGAGAAAATGAATGCTCAGGAAATCATGAACCTGCTTCTGGAATACTGTGTCCAGGTTCAGGCCCTCCAGGCTAAAAGAGATGGCAACAAACTGCAGCAAGTCCAGCAAGCAACTGGGGCTGGAACATACAAGAAGTTAAGGGAAATGGATCTGTTCAGCCCAAAGAAAAGGCTAACAGGGGCATCCAGTCTTCCACCAACTGTGGGATGTTACACAGAAAC
The DNA here is from genome assembly GCA_039877255.1 of Loriculus beryllinus. Classification (NCBI taxonomy): domain Eukaryota; kingdom Metazoa; phylum Chordata; class Aves; order Psittaciformes; family Psittacidae; genus Loriculus; species Loriculus beryllinus. The sequence continues at coordinate 3,047 of JBCJKH010019672.1, forward strand.
AGACTTTTCTCAAAGAGCTCTACAGCAAAAAGACACCAAACAGGCAGGCATCACAAGAAGTTGCAAAATGAAAAATTCTGATTACACATAAAGAAAACCAAAGTCTTCACAATGACTGTGGTAATGCTCTAACATACAGTGTCCAGAACATGACACAATTCCCATCCCTGGCAGTTTTCAAATTGCAATGAGGTAGGACCCTGAGCAATCTCAGTTTAACTTTAAGCTAGTTCTGCTCCAAGCAGGAATCTGAAGTAAGTGGCTTCTAGGGGTCCTGCACCATCTAAACTCTTGTAGGGTACTTTAATATTTTGCTAGGTATCTTTTTTGATGCAGGACAGAAATACTTCTACACATCCTACCTAATAATCTTCAGGAAAAAGCATTATTAAGTCAAACAACTGTTCAACTGATCAAAATTTACACTTATCCCAATTCTGTGGTGTTTCAACTTCTTGAAATAAACTCCTTTAGGGTCTATAATCAGCAATTAAACTCTCACAACTTGCCATTACCTTTTCAAATTCTTTTTCTTGTATGTCCAGCATTGTCTGAATCCGCTTCATAACCTCTCTGAAGTGTTCACCCTAAAAATTTCAACGAAATTTTCAGTATCAGAAAAATACAGGGATATTGTTAGTATTTCCTGCTTCAAATGTCATTGAAATACACTGCCTTAATCTCTCAGTTATTTACAATACCACACAAGTGTCAACATCACCCTCTAAAATATGGAATAACATAAAACTTGCTGTAAAGTCATCTGCTTTAAGTCTTTGCATAATCATGAATCAGTAACTGTCCCATAGATCAGCCAAGCACTGCTAATGATATGTGCAGGTTAAAGTTAAGAAACAAAGTTAGAATATTAGCAGCAAAATCAGAATTTGGAAAAATAAGATTTATATATCCTTTCTAAGCACATCACTTTTTAGAAACCTCTACACCTGTGATGCTCCCACTCAATCAATAACCTCTTGTTGTATGTTTCTACATGCTGTATATGTAAGCTGCCAAAAAAGCGATGGATACCATCAACTTAAAGATCAATAATATACACATATAACACATACATTATATACGTAATACATATATATAACACACACTGTTGCAGAAGCACTGCAAATGGTTTCCACCAGAAATCAACATGCAAGTTTTACTTCATATTGACAAAAAAAATAGAAATACAGTAAAATTCTATGAGATGCAGAGATGTGGATATATTTCTCATTCCCAAACTTTTAGGAAAAGTGCGTAATTTTCATACGAACTAATTAAAGTTAGATTAGAAGCAAATTGCTAACTTCCCCAGAAATACACACTCTGATATTCAAAGAATCTCTGTGACATTCAGCTGGAGCAGCACCACATAAAAAACCTTAAGAATTTAAATAAAGCTTTCAAAATGAGCTTTCATGCTTGTATTTGCTTCTAGTCCCAGAAGATAAAGCACATCAAATCACAGAAGCTAGGAAATGCAGTCATCTTAGAAAATGTTGAAGGAAGCAAACTCATTTTTAATCCTCATGTGTCTCAGTAAGAAACCAGGCAACCACTGTCTAGCTGCTTTTGCCAACAAGTTTGCACCATGGTTATTAAAGTGGTACTAGAAATAGGATTCTGTTTTGTTGGAGAGGGGAAGGAAGGTTTCAACAGGGGTCAAGGGTAGTATTGTTTTAATAGCATTTCAAGTCCTCGGCCAATGCAATGAATAGTTTCTAGGTATTGCACACGCTCACTGAAACATGAAATAGTCTGTATATGTAAAAGAGAACTGAGATGGTAAACAATTTAAGTGTAAAAAGGTATGTATGGAGCAGAACCTTTTATACTAGAGCAATATTTTTCTATACACTTGTTATAATTTCTTTCACAGTACTTTAAGAAAACATCACTAGTATAATCCCATGGGGAGAAAAAGGAAAGCATACTGTACCTGGTGTATCCTCAGCAAAAATGGAATTCCAAATGTCCCAAAAACCTCTTTGTGGAAATGTGCCACTGTGATTAGCATCTCATTTTCTTTATCTATATCTACCTGGTCCAGAGGAATTTCCTAGATCCAGACATAAAGTTATAACTGCAATCAGCTAAAACTTCCCTAAAAAGTAACTTATCAAGTAACTAACAGCATAACTCATGTACTGTTACTGATGTAAACAAGTCTATTTGAAAGCAATCAAAAGAACCATGCTGTCTGACAGAGCCTTTTTTACAGGAGCTGCTCATCCCTGGCAGGACAGTATTTCAGCTTCCCTTACTCAGGAAATACTCTCCTGGCTTTCTCAATTGGCATTTTGGACATACAATCATCTGTTCAGCTGAAGTAGTAGCTGACAGCAGTATCTCAAGCCCTCATCATTTCCTCATTAAGTTTACACTGGAAACTTTTTTTTTTTTTTTTTTTTTAATTTCTGATTGTTGAGGCAAGTTAACAGATTTGAATGATGAAATGTTTAAAAGAAAAAAAATAAATCACATTGTAAGGCTCAAATTTGGCTCAAGAAGCTCAAACTTAACAGAAAAGCAAACAAAGTATTCTTGAACACTGAAAGCAGGTTCTAAGCATAATAAAAATTTATATCATAAATCCTCAAACTGTAATTATTGGTAAGGCAGCAAATGGCCTATGCTAAGTCTTCATGCAATAATAAACATACATAAAAAAAATCAAGAATGAAATCATTATAGGGAAGCAGATGGAACAAAGGGAAAGTTTTAGACGTTATTAGCTTTAAAAACACATCAATATTATAACGTAATCTAGCTTGCTGCATGTATCACACTATTTAAAAATCAGAATCTAGAGAAGAAGAACTTCAGAGAGTTTCTTCTCTCAGAGTCAAGTTTCAAGTTTCTGTAAGAAAGTAGTATTTACCTCTATTCGAAACGTTCGACTTGTTGCAGGTGACAAACACTCTAACAGCTCATCTTCCTGATGGACACCAATTATTTTGTAACTTACAATTTCTAGCAGCCTTAAAAACGAAAAAATAGGAAAAGCATTAAAGCAGAAAAAAAAATGAAATCAAAATGAAAAACCCAATCAATGCAACATTTGTTTCTCAGACACAGAGGATTAGGGTAGTCAGGATGTAAAAAGATGGTACAACCATATTTGTAAAACTTTAAATTCAGTCTTTAGTAAAAATTAAGCTGTAAAGTTAAAGTTAAAGGAATTACTGGCTCATGGTGAAACAAAGACCCATTCTGTGCAACTATAAAACAAAAGGGCTTTTTAAATTTAGATTATTTTTAAAACTCTCTTTAAATGACCCTACTTTTAACATATGAAAAGTGAACAAGAGCATGAAATGCTGGAATTAGAAACAATTATTACATTGCGAGGTAACAAATGCAACTGACGAAATTATGCATCTCAAGGATGTAACTTTATGAAATACAAAACAATGATATAAAATTTGTATTCTTAGTTAATAAGAACTCCCTTAACAATGTGAACCTGGAAGCTTTTTAACACAGTATCAGACTATTATTTGCTAATAATGTTCTCCACAATATTTTAAATTCTATGGATACTTTTCTGTGTAAAATCCACACGATCACATAAAAGAAATCACAATCTTCCAGCTTTACCTTAATTTCCCTGAACCTTTTTCAGAGAGTTCTACAACTTTTTTACATTCTTCTAACAGGTCCCGCACACACCCATGCTTATCTGGATATACTGTTATTTCCTAGAGAATTTGAAACAGGAAAATAGTTAGTAAATCTGGAAATGCAAACATCCATATTAATGCATAGAATACAGAAGATTCTTCATCAAAAATTCATCTTCAAAATATAATAATTATTAAAGTGAACACCTGTGTTATCTTAATTTTTAGGAACTGACCCGACTTTTAAACAGTTATTTGTTATTGGGTTTTGGTGTTTTGGTTGTGGGAGATTTTGTTGTTGTTGGGCTTTTTTTTCCCTTCACATAAGCCACAGCTTTGTTCAAATTTTGTGTTGTTGAGGGGCAACAGCATGTAAACCATAATCACAGCCATACCAGCTTTGACACAGAAATGACAGCACATGTATAACAACCAGCCTCACTTACCTCTTCCCTAAACTGGCTATTTAGCCATATGCATTTAAAACTTCTTCTGTTTTCAAAATCTGTTATTTTCATTTTGAGCTTAAGGAAGAAAAGAAAAACACTTTAGGCATACTTTGTACAGGGTAGAATTATCTTTTTCTTTAATTCATACCAATAAAAACAGAAGACTCTTACCTGCTGATAGTAAAGTTTCTTAGGTTGCCTAGGCTTGAAGAACTGCAGAAGATCTCTTAAAGTACCTTCATAATTATGTCTAAGAGGATTACCAGGGCCATCCCTATAACTACAGAAGGAAAAAGAAAAACACTATTATCTCTTTACAGTCCACCACTGGTCAGTACATCAAGTACGTTTTCTTCCTGGCTTCCAGTTTCACTTAATTGCAAGCACAGCCTAAGCAGCATTCTATTCAGTGCTTTAGTCATTTCTAAACAGGTGAGCATATGGGAACAGAAATACAACTTACTGTGCATGTTAACCATCTTGGACATTTACAAGCTTACTTTTAATGCTGCAGGGTGGTAGACCTACATTTCTCCGAAACTACTAGTACAGCAGTACATGCTTTAGCTTGTAAAAGGTTAATTTGTAGAGCCATATGACCCAGCAAATTCCAGAGTGACCACAGCACTGTCAGCTATAAAGAGCTATTCAAAAGATGACAGACTCACTGGTGACAGAGATACCTACAGCTTAATAGAGAGCAAGCTACCTGAATACAAAAAGATTATGTCATTTTTGTGTGTGCATTATTCCTGCAGCACATACATGTAACAACAAATATACTGTTTTCTGCTATCATTTTATGCAGACTCAAATCTGATTTTATACAACTGTGCCTGACACTTTAACCAGAAATGTCCCTTTAAGCAGCTGTGAACTCTTTAGATCATAGTCCTTTTCATAAAATCTCATTTGCAGACATTGAGGAAGAAGGGGAAATAATCAGTAGAGTAACTTCTGTATTTAAACCTGTAAAATCAGAAAAAAAACCTGCTTTTATGTGCACTGCTCTCCCCCATTCTTGGAATCTGCATTCACTGAAACAGCAAGTATATTAATTTAATAACTGGTCCCATACAGTAAGGTTTTGAAGGAATTAATGATTTCATAAATTCAAAGAATTAGTGCAGCTTTTTCCAGTGACATTTAGATCTTTTATAAAACATGCAATTCTTTGAGAGCCTAAAGCCATTCACTGCAGCACTTACAACTGTGCAACTTGCTGCGCATGCATGCCAGAATACTAACACTTCACTGGTCAAGAGTTAGTTAACTACCTGGAAAAGCTACAGAGTAACTGCCACCTATCTATAAAATACTATAATAAGAATTTTAAAGGAATAGTTTAGACACAGAAAATTCATCTTACCCTTGGGACTTGAAAAACTGTAATAGCATTGGATCTGTATTAAGCCTTTGTGCAACTGCCTTTGCAACCTGCAAATAAAGTTTTTGGTACATTCTGAATTACTACAGGCAGTCGTGATAATTCCTCTACAATCACAGAGTCATTCATTACAAACCAATACATTATGCAACTGAAATTACCTGACAAGAGCAGAGTGGCCTATCAAGAAAGAATACTACTGTCAAATAAGTCATTATTAATAAAACTAGGGGTTTCTGGAGCATTTTCTCACAAGCATTAGTGGCTTCCTTAAATTTTTCATTACCACAATCCAAAAACTAGTGTACAAGAACAGATCTACTCTTTTCTAAAGTATACATAATGCAATGCATTGTGAACTAGTGTAAAAGTTACTTTCAGAACAAGGAAACAAAAGCAGAGAGACAAACAGGACACGTGCCTGAAAGTAATTCATCCTATTGGATAAAGTAACAACAAAGCCTGGGTCATTTGAGATGGTTTTATCACAGAAAATGACATCCACACGATGATAGAGGTCTCGGAAGTATTCTTTAGCTGTTGGTAGCTCACTGTTATCATTTTCTGGGTCATCCCTACAAAAGCAAACAAACAATAATACCATTATGTATTACACTGTTACATATGGAAGCAGTTAGGGCTTTTAAAAACATGTCCTATGGTAAGTCAGCAACAGCTGAGATACACAGAAATAAAGTTTAGAAACCTCTGTAAAGAGCCACCACTTGTACACGGTAGAACTAATACAGTCAGTAGTGACCCACACCCCTGAGTAGTTCCGTGCGGTGCAAGGGCAAACACACTTGCACACTGTGCTCACCTGTTGGGCAATCTGGCAACACCCTGGATGCTGCCATTTCGCAGCAGCACTCTAGCAGTTCTAGTCCCTCCCTCCCACCCTGGCACATCACTGCGCGTCTGTACTAATGGTGCCACAGCTTTCCAGGTACTCCTGTATTAAGGTACTACTGCATGAATTGCACAGAGGCCAGATGTACAATAGTACTCCTTGAACCACAGAAGCAAGAGTTGACACAGACACTGGTTTGGGTCACTACTGACTGGTACCCCTATCTTCTCAGCAGAGAAATAGCACCAGGGTACAAGCTGTGCACTTACCCAGGAGTCAGCAGCCAGCCAAAGGTGCATAACACCAACTGGGTCAACAGGGAATGCGAGTTCCAAGGCATGACATGAGAAATACATTCATCTCACATAATCTGGGGTAAGAGTGCTGAAGATAGACTAGCTGGCTTCCACCCACTGTCAGCCCATGGAGAGAAACAGAGCAACACAGTTGGGTGTGACCATCAGGAGTGAGAGCATAGAAATGCTGATTTATAGCCCTGACAAGCTTATGAAAGATCCCTTTAACGGATACAAGATGCAGGAGTTCTCCTTTTGCCTTGGAGAAAGCTCCAGTTGAAGCACCAGTACACCTGTGAGTTGTATATGCTCAGGCAAACTGGGAGCATTTCATCACCGTAGACTAAGGACCTTACTGTGAGCATGAGTAAAAGGGAAAAAAGGGAAAGCAGTTTAGTTTAGTTCTAGGCTGAAAGGAGCTCCAAGCCAAGAGCCTTGTATAGTGGCAATGGTAGTGAGCCTGAGAGCTGAAATGCTGGTAGGCTCTTCATTCAGGGTCTGAATTTACAGTGGCTCCCAGTAAAAAGCTGTTGAACTCAGACACATTGCTGAACCACTCTCTGGTAATATTAAGACCTATTTATACAGTTACTAGTTTTCTGAACTGGGACAAAACCTTATCTAGCTTAAATAATGTGGCATGTGATAATTAAAATATTGGTAGAATTTTTTATTTTTGTTTCCCTTTGAATAAACAAATGAGAACTGCTGAGAACACGTCTACTGTTGGAAAACTACTTCACTACTGTTAAGAAAGCTAAGTTAAAGAAGTTCTGCTTTCAAAGTGAACCGGTGATTTAACTGCAATGATAAGCCAGCCCCTTAAAATACATACTTCTGAAACACTATGATGTCACCATCCATGAGTTCATCAAGAGCTTTATCAAGAGATACATCATAGTCTTGAATCCTTTCTGTTAAATTGGGTTTAACTTCCTGCAATGAAGAGCAAAAAATGTTGATCCCAGAATAAAAACAAAACACACAAGTAAAGGTCACAACAGTGAAGAAATCATTAAAGTAACCTGTATCTTCTTTCAACTGAAACAAACACACACACAAAATCAAATGTAATCTTAGCTAAGGTCCAGATACATCTAATTGTCACTGATAAAGCTGGCTGCTCATTTTCACTTTCGGAATCTCCCTCAATTTACTGAAATTTTCAGAAATATTTTATCATCCAGCATTATCTTGTTAGCACTAAAAACTTCCTAAAATTCAGAGATTCATTTTCTACTGACGCAGCTTCCAGGAAGCTAGAGAACACTGATTATGCTCACTTATTTTAGTAGTGCAGTACTTCTGTATAGCAAATCCCTTGCCTTTTTAATAAAAGGACAAGAAATCAATACAAAGCCATATTAAAAATGTGTATACTATAAAATACCTACATGCATATTACATACTTATACTTGTAAGTTGACCTCCTGGGATAAAACCACCTGTCTAAACCAACTGGAGTCAATCTACAGCCCTGACTGGCACATAGTAGAGTACCTGAGTTCTGCTTTTTAGGATGGAAGCATATGTGCTGCGCTGGAACCAGAGAGAGTAGTGTAACTACTAACAAAACTCACAATTAAAACCACCCAACAACTGCTTGCTCTTACTATAGCAAGGACTTTGCCTTAGCAAGATCTGCATTTTCAGCATTCATTAAATACAGCAGTTATAGTTATTTCTGTAGTTGTGCAGAAACATGTTAGCAGGCTAAGGACTTTGTTTCCCAACTTCAGACTTGGGAAAGGAAAGAGAAAATGCAACATTTCTCAGGGCCACTGCCTAAGGGGGGCATTGAAAATATGATGGCCACCAGTGTCAGCAGTATTAGTTCGTCTAACTCTGTGACTCACAGCATATGCACAGATTCAGCACATCAGAGTTGCTCATGCGGGACTTCATGTAGAAGTTTTTTGGTTTTAAAGCCTCACACTTCTGGTTGTTTAATTTGAAATCTGTTCTGAAGTTAACTGTGTACTGCTATTCTCTTGCAGCATTGCAGACTTCACAGCTACATGTTACAGAGTGCTTATGATTTATAAATTACCACTGTTATGAGCAATCTTTTTTTTTTAACCAATAAAAGCTTTTTCCCCCTCTAGTTATACCATGTAAAAAACAAAAATGTTACAAAAAAAAAATCTATCAGTCCAAACCTCATAGAGGATAAGGTTAGTTTCTTGTGGAAATCCTGCTCTCTCACACATAACTGGAAGCAAGTCACCTATAGGAAAAGAAAACGAACATGAAATGTTTTGCACTTTAACTGCTACTGAGACCTCCAGCAAAAAGGAGAGAGCCTGTTTTTCTACCCTGGACAAATAGTTTAAAAATACCTGAGAGCCTTCTAGGTTAAAGCTTCCTTTACTGACATTCAACCTAAAGACAGACTAAAGACAGTTTTCCTTCCACTTAATCTGAACAATAACAAAAAAAAAATACATGCAAGGCCATCCAAGATCAAAGAGATGCAATAGCACTGCTCCTTCCCCAGAGAAAATATTTAATCTCTTATGAGCATGCTAAAATACAAAAATCAGAAAAGCATGATGTACAACTCAACAAGATGAGACATTCCAAATCACAAATAGAAGTACATTTACTCCGTGGACATTTGCTGAATTCTTTACATAGACCCATATAAAAACCAAGGCTCACGCCAATTCAGTTTGAGCAGCTGCTCTCAGGTGACCATAGTGAAAAGTTGTAGAAGAGTTATTTTAAAAACTATTGCAGGAGGAAATTCCAAAACCACTTAAAACAGAAAAAGAACTGGGCAGCGATATTAAAACTAATAAAATTAAAACAAATATTAAAAAAAAACAAAACCTAAAAAAGATATGCAATCCATTGTCTTTAAAAAGTTTCAATTGTAGCCATGAAATTGAATTTCAGTACTCACGTATTTTACAGGATATAGGTGTATAGATATGTCCACAATAATTCAAACTCCGAGTCTTCGGATCATACATCTTCAGAAATAACATTACATCATCTACAAATTAAGAAACAAGACTTAAAATTAAGTAAGGCTTATTTGGAGAGTGAAGGTGGGGATATGATCTCAGTATTTTTCTTTGAGCAGTAATAAAGGTATGTCTGATTTATTAATTTTATCAGCATCTTTAAGAATAGTCTTAAATGCTGATTTTTGTATAAGCCAACTTTATACATAGAAATTTTTTCAGTAATTCTAAAAACATGTGAATTTTCTGAGATATACCCAACATGAAAGTATCTTGTATTTATTCAAGTGTCAGCATATATGCTTACGATCTTTATCAAACTTGGGTAATGTTGCTCCAGTAGCAGCCATCTCTGGATCTACTGTTTCCAAAAATATTGTCCATGGATTTTCATTGTCACTGAGCTCAATCATCTATACAGAAAAATATGGAAGAAGAAAATAAAGTCTCTGGAGAATATACTATATAACCGGGTATCTGCATTTTCATCAGATACTTTCTGATATTCTATGAGTGGGAGACTTATTTTTTTTTTCAGTTGCAATAATGACAGGAGTTCTATGAAGCTTATTAAGAGAAATGACGACAGATAAAAACACCAAAAAAGTTTCAATGAAACACAAATGATAGGTTTTATTTAAAACTGACCTATTTCTTTTGTCATTTAAATAATACATCTATAAATACAGCTGTTTTTATTATGGCAAGAAAATTACTTCTGAGAAATAACAGGACAGTGAAACCAATCAGTTTTCTGTGATACTTTGACACAATGTTTTACAATTTAAGCAACACATTTCATTAATCCAGAGGTCATTGCTCAAATAATGGAGGACATAAAAAGACACTTTTGTTTGAAATTAGACATAAAAATTCGTGATATTTTTTTTTCCTCATGGAAGATTAATCAGAGACCACGTTCCTGCCTCCCATCCAAGTCAATCCACTAAATCTCAAGTCTTCTTAAATACTAAGCTTTACCAGATACAGGTTAAATTAAACCTCTAAAAACTCTGACGCCCTAAATGTACAATTCTTAGAGGACTAAAAATCATGGGTCATTTACAGAAATAATGTCCTCAATCAGTGAATATTTACCGTTTTACTGCCATCTGCTTCATTATCTAACATTGCAGGTCTTTTTGTTCCATTACTTCTAGCTTGCATTGGCCATAATCTGATTTGATCCTGGGGAAATCCCTAAAATAAATAGAAATTGTGACAGGAAACAAACAAACAGACAATGATACTTTTATTACACCCAAGCAGTTCTTCTATGTTAGAAGGTCTGTATTATTACTGCTGCCAATACTTAGAGAAGATAAAGACCACAAAGCAATGCTGAGGTAATAAAACGTACATAGATATTCAACTGCAGAAAACTTACCATTGTTTGAGAGAGATTTTGAACAAATTCTGTAAGTGTGGAGTTTTTTAATACTTTGAAAACAGTGTATTTTACTTTTTCTTCATCATACATGTCATTGCCTTGGTGACCACAGAACTGATCCTCTGCCACTATCTGGAAAATTACATTTAAAGGTTACTATTCATGTTAACTGCAAAATGTAGTAGCTTCTTATGATGCAACATCATTGGCTCTCTGAGTAGTGGCACCGTGCTAACAATATTTATGTTCTCATGAAGAAAATTTGCAAGTATACAGACTCTAACGAATTATTTTAAATTGTGATTGATAGTCAAATCAGTGTAAGTAATTAAAACAGTAAATCTTACAAATCCCACACAATTAAAACCAGTTGTGCTTAGATCCCAAGCTTGAAAACATGTGCTCTAACAATCTTGGCACTTAAGAAAAGTCTACATAATTATTCTACTCTTACGCAAGAACACCATCCTAAAACGTCTCCTAGACAGCTCCCATGCATTCTTGGTCAACAGAACAAACTGTGCAACCCTGCCAGTCTCTCCACTGAAAACAGCTCTAGTGTAACTGCAGTGTAGAACAAGCAAAGCTTCACTGATATGTGTCCTTCTGAGCACCAGAAAGAAGATGAAAGGAAACATGGAGGCAAATGGAAAATAGGTTCTATTTTCTTGTGCTAGGTGGGCTCTGGAAAGAGCCATAAACAGGATTCCTTAAGGCAATTCATAACAATCTAGTCCATCTGGCTTTTCCAAAAAGGTAATTGCAAATATAAGCACTCTCTCCTTCTGCTTCTACTTGATCAGCTCAGGTTGGCAGTAGTCCAGGCCTGCAGCCTATGGGCAGATACATTCTAATTTTAGATAATAACTCCTGAAGGAGATAAAACTGCAGTGGCAGGGAGCCATTTAAAATATCCTGGTCCTCCTCCTCTCACCTGAAGTTACTACTTTTACTTGCAACCACTTAACTTCTAGAGAAGACAGATATGCCCATCACATAGAGTCCTGTTTGTTTCATTAGGATTAACTGCATATGCAAATATACTTACAAGCACTAAAATCATAATTTCATTTCAAGCACTACTTCCAAACCCAAATGAAAAAAATTAAAATCAAGGTTTGTCTTTGGTGGCTCAACATTCTGAATTTTTATAGTAAGATAGTTGCAACTTGATCAGTTTCAAAAGCTGACCTGCACTTGCATGTAGAGGTGAGCTTCCTGCCTCTCCTTCCTCTTCTGTGCTTCTATTCTTTTCTCTTCTTGTAGCCTTTCTACAAGTTGTTGAGGAATATCATGGTCCGTGACAGGCTGCAAAACTTCACCTACAAAGCAGATTTTAAGATGTCATTTCAAGATTTATATCAAACAGGATTTTCTTCAGACACACTTGACTTTGATTTGAAGTCAAAACCAGCTTTTTTCATCTTTTATTTAAAAAGATGGCTTGATATCATCATGTTCTGGCAAAAGAAGCCTTTTCTACTCCAAGCCAAAATGTAGTTTAAAAAAAATACTTACTGCCACTCAATTTACTTTTTTTTTTTTTTTTACATATTTGTAATTAATTTGATTCAGTTTCCATCACTGAAGGTAGCTCACTAATTTTTCCATCCTATAAAACAAACAAGGCTGGGCACTCTGTAGATACAGAATCTTGCCTTACTGTGCTAAAACAAGATGTCTAGATTAGCACATGCTTTTCAAAAGACAGAAGCACAGAATCATAGAATCGTTAGGGTTGGAAAGGACCTTAAGATCATCTGGTTCCAACCCCCCTGCCATAAGCAGGGACACCCCACACTAAAGGCCAGTTTATCCCATGGAATCTATAAATTCTAACTGCAACTAATGAAGTCCTTTTGTACAGGAAGACTGCTAAGTATTTATATGTAAAACATAGCCGTAAATCCCAGTATGTAAAAGCTAACTTGGAACACACACAGAGTATACATACTTAATTTGGATTCCCTGATGTAAACCAACATGTAGGCATTTGTACAGTGCCGTACGGATAAGTCATCGTCATGACCTCCATAGTTGTGTTCAATCGCTTCTTCCTTTGTACATCGTGATACAACATCATCGTCAAATTTACACCACTGCAGAAAAAAATTTGTATAAACGTAAGTTTACACACCACACAAAACCACATTCTTGAATGGTAAATTACTCCTATTTCTGACATGTCTCCTTGGAGTAATTAAAACAACTCTTTAAGCAGCATGAGGCTAAAAAAAAAACCCAATTCAGTATAATCTGTGCTACCTGCTACTGGTGCTCAGCATAAGGCAGGCTGTAAATACCAACTCTTTACTGAAATAGTTCAATACTGGATACTGCATATAGTACACTGAATATCAAAACCCCATAATTATTCAACGAATTTTACCTTAAACAGCTATTCAAATACCAAACATTTCTACATGAATTAAAAAATTTATCTTATTTGTTGTAAAATAATATATAAAGCAGTGATGCACAAGATAGCTAATAATTATTTGTACACTGGAAGTGATTTACAGCAAATTTTTGATTAAAACAGTAAAGCCAATTAAGAAACAAAGACAAAGAGTAAGAAATTCACAGCAAAATCTGACTTCTATTTTTACTGTGGACAGTCATACACACACAAACACAGTCAACTTAAGGGAAGAGGCATCTGAGCCATAAACAGATACAATTAATTCACCTAAACTTTTAACAGTGGGACACCAAAGATACTGAACTTCTGAGTCATGGCAACATCTGAAATATTCATATTTGCTTCAGCATGAAGTCAGCCTAAGCAAGAATGCTGGATAAAATTTGACTGCAGCAAAACTTCAATGCATATACACACACAACTGAAGGGATTCCCTTTTTTTTGCCAAAAACCTGTAACAACAAAGATGAAGCTGCTCCTCTTAAGAAGGCAACTGATTGTTTTACTGCCTTCAAATGCAGGCTCCTCCCTGAAGAGCAAAAACTAGACAAGTGTGTTGTTGCTGGCTTTTTGTTTTAGTAAATAAGAAGGAATTTTTCCAAATACATTTGAACAGGGACTAAACGAAAGAGTACCAAGCTAAGAACTAAATGAAGTCAACCCCTGTGTGATGAGGGGAGTGTGCCAGCACACTCTCCTTTGAGGGAACAAATATTCAAAGAACAATGATTTGTCCATTACAACAACTGCAAGTATTCACAAAGCACAAATATGTTCAGGCACTTTTCAATACTCACTTTGCCATCCCCCTTTGGATTTAAGTAAACAACATAATGTCCACCATGGTTATCTCCACTGTGTACCAGAACTGCATGGAGAATGTAATTTGCAGGATCCTTGGGATCTGTTTTTTGCAAAAATTCATCTAGTGGCAATTGTTCAGGAAATTCAAACCTAGTTTTGAAAAGAATTAAGACGGTTATACTCAAAGTTAAGACAGATGCATGTTATTACGTAGGACATCAGTAGTTACTCCTAAAGCATGGTGAAAAACCTGAACAAATTACTGCCAAAATGCCATTTCTATTCAGGATATACTGCTTACAGTGGCAGATTTTATACTGGTTTAATATGGAATAAGAATAACCTTCATAAGCACCTCTGAAAAAGTATGCCCTCAGTTACAAGGGTAAGAGCACTTGAACTGAAATAGCACTGGTTTAGATTTACTGTGTCAAAGGAACATGCTCAGAACCTGTTATTTTCTAGTACATAAATACAGCTTTTCTAGCACAGGTAACACAGGACTGGAACCTGATTTTGAGATGTCTTTCAGCTGCTGCAGTCAACCTTTCTTGCTGAGATCGAAACTGTTGCAATACAGATTTAGTTTACAACCAACAACGCAACTCCTTGAGAAATTATCAGCCTCTACTTACAGTGAGCAGGCATGGAAATAAGATAGGAAAAGCAGAGGTCTACCTATTCATCCTATTTACCCCTGTGACAGCCAATGGGAATGTAGCAACTTCCCACACATGCCACAAACAACGTTCCACAAAGTGTTAAACGATGCATTTACTTGTTTCGTATTTAAAACAACAGCTACAAATAACTGTTTAAGTACTGAATTTGTTATTCAGAACCTGAACATACAATCAGTGCAGTTTCTGGGAATCTCCACCATATGTGACTGCATGCACCTTCCTCAGAGTTGAATCCAAAATAGGATTTTGGTGAAGTGATTTTTGGTAAAATACATTCACAGGCCCAAATGCTACAGTGAACACCCCCACACACACACAAAGCACAACAAACACCACCAAAAGTTACCTGTCATTTATCTTGATGTTTTGGTCAGTCTGAGGATCATACATAAATCTCATAAGCTGTAGGTGTAATACTGGTGGCAATGTTAGGAATTTCACACCTTTCTCTGCCTCCTAGACATTTTAAAGGAAACAGACATTTGAAATTGCAACATTTTTAGCAACTCTCAATATTTGTTTGCTACAGACACTGCTCTTACGGGCTTTTATTTTATAGGCTTGACAACACCATGTGCAAAGAAGTCTTCAAACCTTGGGGGGAAGTTAACTATCATAACATGGCACCAACCCTCGCAAGAGCTATTCCAGTAACACTTAGAACTCATTTAAATTTAGGCCACTCATACAAGTATATGTGAACACCTCACTTCAATAAGGGTGAGTTTTTTAGAGTTTCTTACAAAGGTAAAAACTCTATTTTGATCAATTAAAATTTTCACATTCATTGTATCCTGCAAACAAGTATTTGGGTACCATGCTGCACCTTCCTAAGAACAGCTGAAGAATACATACTATATTAATGACAAAGCCTGGTATATGGAAGCCGGAGAAATAAGCTTTAGTAAAACATATTTTTATGAGGGACTTCAGCTTCCTGCAGTGGGCGCAGCAAAGAGCAGCTGAAAAGCTCAGAAACATGTGCACACACATAAATGTGTGACATTCCAGGGGTTCATTTGGTGTCCTTGTTGAGGATACAAAAACGACCTCTCTAATATTACTTTAAGAGATATACCACTATTTTACAAGATACACAGAAAGAACAGACTTCTCTTAGAGGAAGAACTTCTCAGGCCTGCGATCAGCAGAGAAGTTCAGCATTCTAGTCACTACGACACACGCATAAGAATAAAACTCATTGCTAATTAGATTGTTTTAAAATCCAAGCTCCATTTTAAGAAATCTAACAGATATTGAGAGGAGCTACATAAAAGGTCATCTAAGGAGAACCAAAATCAGTTGATACAACCTAGAATGGGTTTTGTAACATTTTTTGGCTACCACAGCTTTTGTATTTTATCAAGGACAGAGAAAGAAAATTTAAAAAAGACTTTAAAAAATACCTGCAAGCCATGTTCTCCTGCATCATACTTGTTATCACCATCCAACTGCTCCACTGCAACGTAGTCAATGAAGGACTCAAAAACTAAAGAACGTAAGATGAGGGAATTGTAGGGAATCAGAAGAAAAATGTAAGTGTACTCTAAGACTGAGGGCTTCACAATGTATTAATCAAGTAACATTAAAACATGAGTTCATGTCTGAATATTTGTCTTTATTGAAATTAAAGAATTTATATTGCTTAATAATGTTTCAAAATGCACCAAACTGTAGGAACTCTCACTGCAAATGAGAATACCAACAGATTTTAAAATCACACAGTTACAGCTGTCTGCCAAATCTCCTGTTCTCACTTTGCAACTGTTAAGTATCAAGGCTAGATAGATGATTCCATTCGCTAGACTCTTACTTAGCCTTTTTCGTGTCTTTTTTGCCAAGTACAAGTGATGATAGGGATCACTGTTATGCTGTTCCAATTAGTTCATTCTTTTTATTTGCTTATTGGTTAGGCCTAAAAGAGAATCTATTACCTTCAAGTTCAACTTCATATATAAATGATAACCTATTGTGACACTACTGTTACCACTATAGCATAGTAAGCACCAGGAAAACTCCTAAAATTCATAGTTTTATGAAAACAGGTACATGAGAGAATTATAGAGGAAGGGAAATGGGAGGAGGGAAAAAAGGTAACATAAGCAAAAAACATTTCCTGCAGAAGATGTTTTCAGTGAGGTGTCTTAAAACAATGATATTTCAAAGTGCTGAGCACCAGGAAAACCATTTGAAATCAACAGGCACTAAAAATGTCCAAGACATTGAAATGTTTGACTGATGCATATCACTTACTATTTTTCTTCCCCTTTATACTTAGCTGGATGTCATAATAATCTTCTATTCGTTCAGATCGATAGTCTACGTGTTTGCATTGGATGTAAGACTGTAAATAAAAACAGAAACATATAGTTTCAATGTATACAAGTAACTGCTAATTTAAATTGTTTAAATAAAAAACCCTAAAGGATTAAATACATACCACCATCTTCCCTCTGAACAATTTAGGAATAGTGCCTTCTACACATGTGCCTTTCATTTTATTTTCCACGTTGTCAAGCAGCTGAAAGAAAAATAAGCTTTTACACAGGATAAACTTGCAGGTTTTGTTGACTACTTCACTGATTAAGTCATCTGCATAAAAACAAAATACGGCATCTCCTTTATAATCCTTAAAATTCCTGTCTTCCCCCTAAAAACTACATTGCTACATTCCTTTGAGCCTGGAAAAACTCAAAAAATGAAATTATGTATTTGTGTCTTCAAAACTGCATTTCCTCCATGGCTATACAAAGATCACAAGCACACATTCCTTTTATTTTCAGCCTTTTCTATCCTTTATGAATCCCTCATCCACAAAAAGCCACAATCAATCCTACTCTTAAAAAAGAGAAATAAACCAAAACAAAACCTGTGTCTTGCAGACTTAAATTAATCAGTACAATGCCAGTACTACTAAGACTGTTACTACATTATATTATGTATACACAATATCA
This sequence comes from Loriculus beryllinus, assembly GCA_039877255.1. NCBI lineage: Eukaryota > Metazoa > Chordata > Aves > Psittaciformes > Psittacidae > Loriculus > Loriculus beryllinus. Next base: position 20,871 of record JBCJKH010019672.1, read on the forward strand.
TGAAGCAAATTTATGCATCACAGTTTAGTAAGAAATAGTAAAAACATACCACTCGACATAATTCCTGGACATCGTGTTGCATGAAGCTGTCTAAAGTTTCCCACCTTTGTAAGGCAAATTAATACAAAATTAGTATATTATGCAGAAAACTTGTAGCTTAAAAGACCTTTTCATGATTTCTTGGCAGATAAAGAATTTAATATTCAGCAAGATGTAAAGACTCTGATATTTAGTACTGGCTGATGCACAGGTTTTTTTAGTCGTGTAGCATTTACTCAGCAGGAAGCAGGGGCAGTGAACTTGTAGGACATTCTGGCAGCAAGTCGTGCCCTCTGCCTTCCCTCTTTGTGGATCTGGGGACAGGAACTGGGAAGGCAGCCGAAGCCAGCCAGAGGCAGGCTGCTGCTAGCAGAATTCTTGTTCCCATCCACAACCTAGTCTCAGTTCACGTCAAAAACCTCTGAAGAAAAGGTCTGGGACCAATTCAAGACTGTCAGAACAGATTCTGCAGCAGCTTGGTTCTAGCTGCCTCTCTTCTAAGGGTCCTTCAGATGCAGTCAAATAGTGTTCAGGGGTTATTGCAGCACACAAAAAGTAGTAAATGGATTTATAGGAAATACTGGCTCCTTTGTGCTCATCTACACAGTTAATCCTGAACGCATAGTGCCTCAAGGATCCAAGGAGACACCTGGCTTCCCAAACTGTCCATATGTAAAAACGGTCAGGTCAAAGGAAGGGTGAGAGCAACACTGCATCAAGGGGATTCAGCACTACTGCCTTGAATGAAAAAAGCAGCATAAAGTGGTTTTAGTTTCCACAGGAAATACTTTATCCTATGAACTCTGTAATCTAAACTCAAGAATACTTTTTAAGCCTCTGATAACTAATTTTCAAGTCATCACTCTTAGCCATATGAGATAACCTATGTTTACTGTAGGTTCTAGCTTTAGTATGAGGTTCAACCCCAGCCTTTGAAGACACAATCACAGGCGTGATCAGGAGCAATATCACCTTTACCTTTCCTTCTCACTTTCTTCTTGCTGACTCACAGAGCAGCATACTACTTCCAAAAGTGCCAAAACAACTGTGTAGTGGCCCACACTTAAACAAGCTGAAGGAAGGGATCTCTTGGATAATTAAGAATGAAGAATGGAAAATAATCTTCTGACTCCATAGGCTTTAAATACTAGCCAGCTTAAAGGTTTCATCCTATTAGGATAAAATGGGGTTCCTTCAGACAATTGATTTGCTTTCTACTGAAAGCAGCCAAACTTACTTAAAAACTCTCAATGCCCAGCATGTAGATAGATCTCACAAGGCCAGAAACCCCTCTCTGATTTAACATGGTGAGAAAGACCAAATCTTCAAGCATAATCTAAACTTACTTCCCAAGAATGAAGGCAGGCATGAACACACCTTTAAAACCTTGCTCTCGGATACAAAATTAAGCATCTGCAACACCCTTGGAAAAAGCCTTTTCATGCTACTAAAGATGGCACAGTTGGGATCTTAACTCAAGATGAAATATTTACAGCATCAGCAAGCCCTTCCAGTGTAAAAGGACAGCAAAAATAAACTAACAGTGTGCTAGTAGGAAGAGGGTATGACCAGATAAACATACAATGAGGTGGTTGAGATGGTCTCATTTTAAAATTCTCCAAAAGGTGAAAAGTAAAGGTTATAAAGATGCAAGGTTACAAAGAGTCTTATCAGGACAGAGCACTACTACAAGCTTCAGCAGAAGATGCAGGATGGACATTATGTGAAAAAGACAATACAAACTTCCTACCTTGTTTTTTAAATAAAAGATGTTTCTCAATATTAACACAAAAGTCTACAAACACTGGGCAAAGTAATGAAAATATAATCTTTTAGAACAGTTTTTGATAAAATCCTACTCCTTGTTACACAACATGCAAAAAGAAGGCACGCAGAAGCTATGCTAATCTTAATCTCCTGTTCTAACTTGCGCTCGGCTTTAATATCAAGCTAGTAGAGAAAAAAAAGCCAACATCCTCAATGCAGTTATATTGTGCAATTCTAGAATTCCATGTCTAGATGCTCCAGATGTAAAATTGCACCCTGTAATTTTAAAATTACACCACCTCACAAGGAGCATCACAAGAAGTACCACCAGAATGGAAAAAATACCAGCCAGTGAACTGGATACTAGGCAAAAATTAAAATATAATGCAAGACTTTTTGTACTGTTTTATGAAGGAAAAGAGGGTGTTAGAATGAGGAAAATGTGAAGAATTATTTGTGTGTGTGTGCTCAAACACCTTTACTTCATGCAACAGATACTCCTCTTAAGCTTTAAATCACAAAGCAGAACACAGCATTAAATGCAGAAATTGCGCATAGGCAAAAATACACGCATCTTGGATGTGCCATAAGAAAATGTTACAACTGTCATCAATGCAGAACAATAGAGGAATGCAAATTCCTGCCATTTCTCTAAATTTAAAATGGATTAAAATTAGAAAAACCCCAAACAACAACACATGAGCTACAATGGTTCAACAACGCATTCTGTCCTGAATTTTACATAAGTCAAACGTGCAATGCAATTTTCAGGTAGCAGGTAAATTATAACCCTGCTACTACCAGCTATGCTCAGGTACCTTTCCCTTCCCCTCAAAAAAATTCTGACTTTTAGATCAGCTGTCTTTGCTACTAACTATAAATACAAACCTATTTAAGTAAACTAAGGAAAGCTAGCCATTAACATATTAACACTTCTCTGCACCTCTCTAAAACCAGCCTGATTTAAATAAAACCCTTTAAAAGAAAAGCTTCATGAAGCCTGTAACAGCCCAATAAAAAGTCCAAATTTCTGCAACTTACCCAAAAGATTTTGTTAACTTTTTCGTTCCAACTGGTTTGTCACTATGTTGCAGCTCATAAAACACTCTTTGCAATGCTAAAGGAACACTTTTGGATGAATCATCTCCTTCTGTGGGCATCATGTACACAGCCTGGAAAAGCATTTAGTTCCATTAGTATCTAAGGAAAAGTTTAATGCTCATACTGTTTAATACATTCTGTCCTCTTCAGTGACTTCCTCCATACCACTCCATTTAATCACTGCTCCAAGAGACTACAAAAAAAATCTCATCCTGTAGTATAAAAAAATTAGTTGTCTGGAATGACTTTTAGCACACAGTGGTTACACAGATGCAAAGAAGAGATTTCATCCATGGTTTTTTTTTTTATCTAAACAGTTCTCTTATTCCACCCTAGAAAAGTAAATGCACTAAAGCATTAACACCTTCAAACAACATATCACTCCTGGCATGTCTACACAATCATCACAGTAGAAACCAGATATATGGGTCAATGCTATCGGTTTTTGAAAGCAGCCAAGCTACAGCACAAAGCTGAGGCTATCTGTGAATATTGTCACCTATAGTGCATGTGGGGAAAAAACCAGAAAAACTCATGAAACAATAAAGGGCAGCAAGCAACTGAAAACAGAAATGATCCAGAGAGAAGAGAAGGATGTCAGGAAGCTTTTGAGATTCCCCGATACATTCACTTCTTAATGTCATCACTGTCCAGCAAACAAACAGCTTACAATTCACTTCTCTGATTATACTGATCTGGGAGTGATTGAGAACAAAGAAATTACACAAACAGACCCAACAGGGATTAGGAGAGTTCAATAGGCACTGAAATGAGATTTACTTTTAAGAAATGTACAGCAATATATCTAGGGAAAAGTAGCAGCAAAGAAAAGGTATTTACAGGAAGATGCTCATTTTGAAAGCTCAAGCGTAAAAAGGAAACGGACAACTCTGGAAGGAGATCAGGTAACAACACATGAAAAAAAATAAGGACTCAGATATTAAGCAGCATATGAGAAAATAACATTAAGCAACAGAAAAACTGCCACCCTTTGCTCTGTGAAGCAACAGGGAAAGATACATTTCCACAAGTGAAGAGCTTAACTGTATCTCAATAGTTCTTACTCTGCTTCTGCACCAGCCTAGATTTCAAGAGGTGTCCAGCACCTCTAACTTATCCTGCACTTCAGCTCGCTATAGAGAACAAGGGTAATACTTCCAGTACATAGCTGAATTGTTGGGGAAACACATTCATTGTTATATGAAAGCTCCGTACAGAGGTGGCGTTAACCAGATGAGACAGCCACAAAATAAAGACAAAGCTTATGCAAGAAGAACACAAGGGAGCGACAAAAAATGAAAGAAGAAAGAAAAAAGCAAAGAAAGTTGTTGAGAAGTTGGCAGACCACTTTCCTATTCCAGTTCTGAATATCCACAAAAATTTTCAAAAATACAGCAACATAACACTTGGAATAATATAAAGTATCAGCAGAATAACTACATTAATAAGTAAAATAATTTTACTAAAATAGCAAAAGGTTTCATAAAGAAATAAAATCCCTTATAATCAGACAGAAAACCACTGTTCAGTTACGTAACTGTTAAGCAATATGATAGCTCACAAGACTTTAATCTTTCAAGTTTTATACGCAACTCTCAAAATTTAACAGAGATGATCTAAAGCAGGATCATGACAGAACACTAGTAACTTCCAAATTTTATGTTTCTACTTATTTGCAACTGCTTATGTACGTAAGAGGGAAAACATGAACAGAAATCAGCTGAAAGTTATCATCAACTTTTCTTGAAGGATAGCCAATTTTACCTGCTTAAGATAATTTTAAGAACAGCACAGCCCCACCTTTATGGCAGCAAAAAAGGCTTCTTTTGCTCTGCTTTGATTTTGAGACTTGCTTAAACTGCTTTTTGAAATCTCATAAATTGAAGTAAATAGCATCTTCAATTTTATCACTAGCAACAAGTTGAACCATTGAACTTCACGGCATTATTTTTGCCAACCCATCTGGTTAACTATTGGCCTAGTCCGGAAAACTTAAGAGAAAAGCAAGTAGTATTTTTTTTATGTAGCTGCATCAACAATTCTTCTGATGAGCCAAGAACTGCTTTAAGAGTTTGGAGCTTGCAGTAGTTTAGTCTGGAAGAGAACTCCATAGGTTTTGAACTCTGTTCCTGTGTATAGAGGTGCCAAGTTCAAAGCTGGGTCCAGTTGCTCAGGGTCATACCCAGTTCAGCTCTTGAACATCTCCCAGAATGGAGATCCCACAACCTCTCCACACAGCCTATTGTAAATTTTGGCCATCCATGTTATGAAAATTTGTTTCTTAAGATCAGAACATAAAACAAATAAAGAAAATTCTTTTCAATTGCTTCTCTGTTTTTATCATCCAAATGCAGAGTTACAGTTAACTGTGCTGATCTGGGCAAACTCCAATTCAAATATGAATAGCTAAAATGATACCTTTGACTTTACAATCAAAAGTTATTATTTTACTTTAGAATATGAACATCAAGTTGGCATCTTGCAGAGTGAATTTAACCTTTTGCTGCCCCTTGATTTATGAGCCCTTTTACGAGCTGGTCTTTACCAGCTAACGGCAGATACAGGAACTAGTTGAATGACCAAGCCTCAAATCTTCCAATTCTTTGTAATAAGCCTCTATTAATTGTTTCTGACATCTTACCAATGCTTTTTAAACCCCAAATATATAGTAAGTTACCTCCACGTTTAAATGAATAGAAGATACAGAAGTCACATAATGAAAAAATACAAATACAGCCAGTACTGATGCATTCTCGTAACATAAACATTAAAATGCTAAATCTTCTTGCTAACAAACCAAGATGATACAGCAGGCTCAAAGTCAACCTCCTTGCCGACTCTTTTATCACAAAGACTTAAATCCAAGTTCAGATTACCTTGATAGTTAATCAAAATTAGATCCTTTGCATTTAGTTCTTATTTGCTTTCTTCATATACCATCTGGACAATTAATTCCTTTCCTGTATCTCTCAAGAAATATTAAAGTAATAATTTACAATTTACTTATAATTACTGCACTCCAGCTACCACTGAATAAAACCACCAGTTTTGTTTATTCTGAAATCCTAAACATGTTACTACAAAATAAACATTTAAAACATAGCTCTTCTTTGGTACTTCATTCTATTTGTGTAGATAAACAGTATCAAAGCCCATTTCTCAAAGCTCAAGTGTTTCTCCAATCTAAACCAAACACTTTCCAAATACAATGCTCTACAACGTCTATTTTTATGCCTTACCCTCCCAAACTCTGAAAGCTTGACCTCAAGAACAAGGAGAGAGGATTGTGATTCATTTGAAAAAAAGCAGAATGTCTAATTTAACACCTGGGAAGTTCCCTCAGGAAACAAACACACAAGAGTCACAAGAACATGTACAGGCAATGGCTAAAAGCAAAAGGCACAGAGATATGAGTAAAATTCTAGATACTGATATGGTAAAAGAATGCTACTGATAAGCTTGAAAATACTGCTTAAAGTTAAGATGACTACTTGAAGAAGGGAAGAAAATACTATGTATGAAATGCCAGTATAAGTTAAAATACACTGGACAACCTGAAGAGAGCCGCATCAGGAAGAAATGTACTGGACCAGTATTCATGATTTTACTATAGTTAACCAAACATTCTGCAATGTTCTCATGAACTGTACAGCAGAAACAGCAGAGAGTTTTAAGATTTGAGTGTAGTCAAAGGAGTCCCTTCAGACATACATCAAAGCAAGTAAAGCAGGCTCTGACTCTC